>QOCX01002387.1:0-22675 GCA_005959815.1 Sarcophaga bullata | reverse complement strand
TTATTTTTATTTAAAGATATTAACATTTTAATGGGTTTGTTTAAACACTATTTATTTAATTGTTTTTTTTTATTTTTAATTTCTTTTATTAAAAAACAAAAACATACACGGGCGTAGCAAAAGAAAACCAGAATGGCAGAAATATTTGAATTTTTTCAAATTTTAGCTCAGTTTTCATACGAAACATCGGTATCCCCTAGTAAATTTTGTGGCAGGAGACACCCTTCATGCAAGATTATCTTGCTTTCAAACAATGTTTTGACTTTTTAAAGTTCATACTGAAAACCCTTTTCTTTTGGTGTGCTTTATTTTGCGCTTTTTCATCTCATCTTCGCTGCTTCGACTCCATCCTAGCATACCTTCTGTATGCAGAGAAGATGGTGAACATCAATGATGAAAAAGTGTTCGCACTACATCTCACAACATTCTCAATTGAATTGCTAAGGGAATGGAAATTGGTCTCAGATTAGGTAGATGCAATTTGAAAGCATTTTTGTGGCTCTTATAGGTTGCTCGCTATCCCTGCAGCAAGCACTTCCGCAGGCACAATCGATACTTGTATTTGCGGATTCTGTTGTGAAAAGAGGACACAATGGAGCATTTAATCGTTGACATTGTAACACTGGGCTTTAGGACAGACAGCTTACAGATGCACAGAGATTTGCAGAGACTTTCATTAAAGGATCGAATAGGTTCCTTAACTTAGTAAGTCCAAGGCGTCGCACAGTAGTGAAAACAACAATATTGGGTTATCAGTGAGCTTCTTTGAGTAGCCTAGCTTTCTGAAGTGATTCCAAACTGTTTTGTTAACAGTGACATAGTGTAGTTCGAGTAATCCAGGTTCGAAAACAGCAAAATGTGAAAATATTGTCATCATGCTTGTCGAAGCCCATATTAAATTAAGAAGTTTTATTGGCTTTCTGCTCATCTTCAGTAATCTCAACAGTTAATTTCTATTAGCACTGCTGAAAGCTTTTATATAGGCTATATAGTTCAGGTAAATAGAGTAGAGTGCTGTAGTTATACCATTGCTTTAAAATTGTGCATAGACAATACAACAGCGATTCTATCTGAAACCAAATTGATTTCTCTCGAAGTGAAGTAATAACTGCACCGAACTGCACAGGTTTGGTAAAAATCTTTTATTATCCTTAATTGTTCTCACTATACCGAAAGCTGAGATTCTCCCAAATATTATCACTCAGTATTGAGAAGATTAAAGCAATGTAAACTTTTGTATGTATATTGTTGGTATTTAAATTTTATTAAGAAATTGAAAGAAAACATGTAACTTAGTGCAGGATTTCTATTCAGCCTTAAAGTATGTACAAATAAATAAAGAATAGAATTTAAATGTTAGGTTTTCCTTCTATTTTTAATGGAAATACCCATATAATATTAAAAAATAATCAGCCTAAAGGTATACTATACTTTTGATAGCATAGTAGCAGTAATTGATTGTAGCAACATGTATCAATACAAGCATGCATGTTTATAAACATTAAACACTTGAAGTGGTTAGAGATTAATTTTTTCTTGTTGCATTTAGATTTTATTTTGTTTTTTGTTTTTTCTTTCTTTTTTTTTAATAAATTTAATTGGTAATTAAATTCATTGCCATTAATTTTAAAACGGTCATTAAAATGTCTGTTAGCGACAGAAAAGTAAATAAATTAATTGCAATTATTTTATTTAAACTGGATTTTACTAAAAATAAGTTATTGTTTTCTGTGTTAATAAATAAATTTATGCTTTTTATTTGTGTATTTGTTTTATGCAATTTTATAAAACAATAAAACAAACAAACTGGTTAAAATGCGGATTGTTTCTCTTTTTTTTTTGATATAAATTATTAAAGTTTTGTAAACTTTGTTTTTTATTTATAAAATATAAAAATGAATATTCATTAAACATAAATATTGTAGAGTAAATAAAATGCCACATTAAGAAATTATTTCTTTATTGCATTGAAAGAAAAATTTTTTTGTTTTTAACGTGCAATGCAAAAAGTTTTTCTTTTTTTATATTTTAAATAAATAAAGAAATACGTGTAAAAAGTAAAACATTTTATAAATGCCGGCATTTTTCTTCCTGTCTAGACCTGAGAGCACCATCGTATATATCGTGTATTGTTTTTATTTTTATTTTTTGTTATTGTAATGTAAACGCAATAATGTTCCACTCCCTAGAAAGTGTTTTATTTTTTTTCTTTCCCAAATCCATAGCCTATATTTGAATTCATTTATACTTTCATTGTTTCAATTTTCTTACAATAAAATTTAACTACAGCTGAACGAATTTACTATACATTTCCGCATATTCTGAAAATATTTTAAATTCTCTGGCAAAGTCTAGCAATTTTTTCACCCTTTTATTCCAATTGTTAAACTTTCTTTAAACTGTTTTTAATGACAGGCCAATGTCAAGCAGAAAGCTAAGGTATTGTGGGACTTAGAATCGAAAATTAAAAGACGCTATGAGAATGTAAATTTAAAAATTTGAGCTAATAGTTCGTTCCACTCTAAGGCTTGTTCAAAGATTGCCTTTCCACATACATGTGGTGGTTGGTTTTGGTTTTTTCTTTACTTCCTTTCAGAAGCATTTGACTGGCTACTGTTGGGGATAGGGTGGCCAGCTGTCTTTGACTATGTACAGCACCTTCGGTGAAAATTTTGTGAAATTTTTTTTCTGGTTAAAGTTTACACTCATGATCTTTGTAGTTGTTGTTATATCCTCAAGAGGAGTCAGTGTACTTCTGGCAGGATTATTTGGAGGAGGTAAAAAATGGTCTTCCAATTGTTATAAATTTAAAAAACACCATGACAGAAAAAAATTTCCAAACTTTAAATTTTCTTAAAAATATTGTTAATGTCAAGAGTAGAGTGAAGTTTATGCTTCAGTTAAGTGCTGTTAAAGATCATATTATAAGAGCCTAACATCTCTGCTATAAATATTCCAAATTTCAAAGAAATTTCCGCAATATCTTTAGAGTTAGCACCAAACAAACTATGTATTCAACACAATTTATTATTCCCACCTCTGGATTTAATAGTTGACTCTACAAGCAACATACAACAGTGGAGAACAAGAGAGGGAATTATAATTATTTATTGTTCCTGTGTTTGTTTTGTTAAAAAGCATCAACGACAACGCAGAGGATCGGCATTTAAGAAATTTTATAAATGCATTGGTTGTTGTTGTTGTTACTGCTAATCACATTGTTCTCTTGTTTAATTACTCATCAAAGTAATAGCAGCAGAGACTAATGAGTAGTTAAACATTATGAATAGAAAACAAGGAAGTGCTGTAATAAATTCCAGAAGACACAGTTTAATTTCGTTTGTTTTGTTTGTATAGGTGATGTACACTACTGTGTTCACGTAAGAGAGTAATCTGTAGAGTAAAATGGTGAGTGTAAGTACAACTATGGTGAGTAATGGTAATGGTTTGTAAGATAAAAGGGAGTTTAAAAGAAATTTCTCTTTGTGATATTTTATCTCTCTTTGTGTTGTGAAAAAGGCAAACAGAGTCAATTTATTTTCATTTGTATGTTGTAAAGAGAGGAGATCGATGTGATATTTTAATTCTCTCTGTTCTGTTCTCTCTGTAAATAATGAGATTAATTTGAAATTCAGAAATAGAATGAAATTATGAGACGATTGTTTTATCAAAGAAGTATTTCTTTGACCAGTGTTGCCGTATTTAAAATTAAGAAAATTATGCTTAACCCTTTAATTGCGTAGTTTTAAATAGAAATTCATTCTTTTTTTATTTAAAAATTTAAAGAGAAATTTAATAATTTCAAACACAAACAGATCATAATTAGGAATCTAATGAATACCTAAATAGCATCATATTCAAATAGTGTCTCTTCCTGTCTTTTATGATTTCTCATGTCAGATTATGTCCAAAACATAAATATTCTCTATTTATGTTCGTACCAGTATTTGTAAATGATTTCCTTTTGAATTTTATTTATTTATTCTGTCATGTATATAAAACAAACGACAACAACAACAACAACAACAATAGCAATAAAAAATAACAAGAGTAATAATAATATTGTGCAAATATTATAATTTCTTTTCGAAAGACAAAAAAAGTAATCCATTTTTTGTTGTTTTTGTTGTTATTGTTTGTAGTGCTGGTATCTGCTTTATTTTTTTGTCTCTATGAATAATAGTTTTTGAACTTTGCTCCACATTTTCGAGGTGATGTGGTGCCACAGAGTCTATAATATTTTTACCACAACCACCACTACCATTAACGTTGTTTTTCTTCTCTTTTTATTGTTTAGATTAGAAAAAAAATAACATTTTATTTATAATTTTTTGTTGTTTGTTTGTATTCAAATTAGTTTTATGAACTAAGTCTTATTCCCCAGAATGATGGGTTATCCATTGTAAGGGTATTGGAATGCTTTATTTTTTGAATAAATGCAGAGAAAAAAAAGAAAGAAAATTTAACAGAATTTTATTTTAAAAAGAAAAGATTAAATGACAGCTTATTGGGGTGGAGATTACCATTTATCTTTCGTAAGACTTAAAATGATTTTAGAGAGCCATTAATGGCAGTTTAAAATCCGAGGATGACTTAATTTTTTCGCGGTTAATTAATGGAATGACGCCAACAATTTTATATGGCATCACTTCTTTAATAGTAGACAAGTTTTCTTTGATCAGAACTGTAAACTACTGCATTTGAGAATGATTTTTCCGTCGAATTTTGTCTGCTTTCCCCAAATTCGTATAGACTTTCGTATCAAGAAATAACAAATTTTGGATAAATAAGATTTTATTCTTTAATTCGTAATAAGGTAGAACCATTTCACCGGGAAAGTCTAGTTTTAAATAGGATTCAGGCCGTATAACAGTTTTATTTTCACTATACATATTATTAAATTTTATTTCATTAAAGAAAATTGAAGGAGTGGCTGTTCTTTACATTTTTTCTTCAGTTCCATTAAAAGTGTTTCTTTAGCTCAGCAGGTTATTACTCTATATTTGCAGGTTTTAGAATAATAGAGTTGCCATCTGCCGCTTTATTTACTCTCAGAGCTTTTGCTAGCAATGTGGTGAGGGGAAGCCACCAAAGAAATATTTTTTCATACTTCGGTTTGTTGCAAATGGATTTGGAACGGTGACCTCATGTCTAATAAGCCAACGCACTACCTACTAGACTAAAACGACTTCTATCTTGTAGCTCTTCGAGTCTTAAATAATAATTTCTATGTTAGCTGGGTTCATTTCAATGAATTTTTATGGCCTAATAATGTAGCATGTTGACATAGTCGCTTATACCGTTCAGTTGAAAAATCTCTCTGCTTTTTTGTAGGCAACTTTTTTTTTCTTATTGTTATTGTTTTGAACGCCAAGAAGGCAAATCGTTGACACAATACAACACAACACAACATTTCATATGTAAATTTATTTTAATTTTAATGTGGTGATACATATTTGAGCAACGATTATACTACGTTTTGTTTTATTTCTTTTTTATTATTTTGCTTGTTGCCTGCCTATACTACACTACTTCGTATGTAAATAAACGAAGTAAACAAATGAAGCTTTTTTTTCATTTCAAAAGCTTTCTAATAGTAACCACAAACACACTTATTACGTTGTATAGATGGCATCATTCATATGTTTACTCTTCATTTGTACTACTCTTCGTTCTTAAACCAGTTATTTTTATAGTTGCTCTCTTAAATTGTAGTTGTTTTTAAGTGCATTTTCTTATGGAGTGTATATGTGTGTGAAGTTTTGTTTCAGTCCTAATATGATGATCTACATTAGAAGAGTTAATGTGTGTTAATTATTGTTGTTTTTAATGGAATTTACTATTACAATAACAACACAAACAACAACGATAAAATAGATAAAGATTTGTGTGTGAAATAGAGTAATTGCATGGGAGTTTTGAGAAGAAGGTGAGATTATTGTTTCGTAAAGAAAATTTCATTAAAAATTCCATTATTTCACTCTCATTGTTTGAATGCCGTACTCTACTGTATAGGGTGGTATATAATGTTTTTCATTATGCTTGTAACACATTAGGTTAGGTTAGATGGCCACCTTAAGGTTAGTTTTGTTATACTTTTTCAATTTGAAGTGCTGTCGTGAAATCCGTTTAACCTGCCGAATCAATACTAAGGTCGAATGAATATTTATGGTGCTTAAGATTTACTCGTACAGTAAGGCTGCAAGCGAGGTCCTTACGAGCGTCATCTTGAAGTCCTTTCTCATTTATGAATGGCAAAGATTTCTGAGGTAAATTTCGAAAGATTTTGAAAGATTATGGTTCCCTGAGTTATTGATAAACTGGCAAAGAGCCCGCTGGCCATAGGATAGTAGGTAGTGTTGCCAACATTCGTTTTGAAAATGTGTTGTACTTCTATTAAGTGCTTTCAAATGCTGCTGCGTGGAAGATTCATCGCATTTCAAGTGACGATCAAGTGCGTTTTAAGCTAACAAGTCATTTTTCAGGCCAACAACCAAGGTACTCTGAATCCCATGTAATTGATTATTAGGAATTAGAAAAGTTTCGTCGTATGTACTAGTGTGAGATCTGGCAATTGAAATACATTTGGCACGGAATTTGATATTGTAGGGTAACATTATAGTCGTATCGGATCGTCTATCAACTTTCTTACACTGTATTGTTGTTTATGCTCTCATTATTATTTTTAATTTTTTTTATATTTTATTCTCAAATGCATTGCAATTCCTTCATTTCAATACGAAAAAATATTTCAAAAAAAACAGTTTCATTTGATATTTTGTACAGAAGAGAAAGTGTGTGCGTGTGTGTTGTTGTTGGTCCAATTATTATTCTTTTTTATACATATTTTATGATCAATAGTCGTTGAATTAATTAAAAGAAAAAAAATAATCTTAAACGATTTTTAAATAATTTTGTGTTTAAAAGCAACAAACAGCTCTAACGTGTGTTAAACTGGGTTAATTTATTTCTGTAATAACGAATAAAATAAATAATTAAACTAAATTGAGTAATAATCTTATCAAAAAAATAAAAAAACAACAAAAGGGAAATTAAAAGTATCATATTATATTTAAATGTTGATAATTTGTATCTTTAATTTAATTGATTTTAAAACCACATACATACATACACCCTTTTCTACTTACTTATGAAAATACATTGTAATTATAATCGTGTGTGAGTGTGTGTGTGTGTGTGTGTTAAATATTTGATTTATTTCAGTAGCAAACAGCAAGAATGTTTAAAAAGAGTACAAAAGATATTGACAGAGAGAGTCACATGCAAGAGTTACAATAGAGATGAGCGTTTGTGTTACAAAATTTCTTTACATTTTGGTACCATTTTTAACATGTTTTCACAGCGTTTTTTTCTTCTTCTTTTAATAAACAGAGTTTGTCATTAGAAAGTGCTTCATATTTAAAATATTTTCTTTGGATTTTAATTAAAAAAAACTTCAATCAAAACAGTTTAGTAATCTTTATGTCGTAATTTGCTTAATAAAAGGAGTCTCTAAGGCTATAAGACACAACACTAACACTTTACAACCCTGCCATCTTTAATAAAGCATCATAAAAACAATCAAAAACAAAAACAAAAACAAAAACAATAATAATGAGTTACAGTAAATAGAGAATGTAAATGAGAACGAACATACAATTTTCAATGCACGAGTATAGAAACTAGTACGTGGTGCAGTCATGCATTTCTGTTGTTTAAATGTTAATGGAGCTGTGTCTGTTGCTGTTGTTGCCTGTTATTCTTTCTATTGTTGTGTATTGTTACAGCTGCTGCGTACAATTACGTGTCGTACGTTAATTATCGCACGATTTTTCATTTTATTATTGTTGCTTTAGTTGCAGGCAAATCTATAAATAAACTTACAATTGCTATTATTTTTTTTTTATTACATATACACGCATACATTCATACTCTTCATATATGTTTTAGGGGTGTAAGTAAGAAGTTGTATTAATAAACGTTTAAGTTCAATTATCATCGTTTAGTGACAATGTTGTTCATGTGCTCGTCGCTCTTTCTCTCAATATTACACGTACTTTTTAAATCTCGTTCTTTTCACGAAAGACACTGTGTTGTTTGTTTTCTTTACAATGTAAAGCATTCATTACTTTCATGTATGAGAAGCATATGCTTTCTCTCTCATTGTTATTTTTTTTTTTGTTTTTTTCTTTACACAATTACTACTTTATTATTACTTTTGTTGCTATTGTTGTTATTGTTGAATAGTTCTTATTTAGTTGTCAGTGTTGTTGTTGTACATTATTTTGCTTTGTGTTTAATACAACAAAAAACAGTCTCGTGCTAAACATAAGCTTTTTATTTTTCATCAGAAATTGTTTACATTTGCTGTTGGGTTTTACATGTGTGTGAAGAGAAATAGTGGGAGAGAGAGAGAGAGAGAGAGAGAGAGTGAGAATGAAAACCAAGAGAGCTAATATTTCTGATTTCTTTTATATAAATATGTTTGGATGTGTGCTCAAGTGATGTCTACTTTAAATTTCATTCAATAATCAACGTTTTAATTGGAATTTGTCCCCATATAGCCGGCTTTACGTTTGTTGCGGTTTGATTTATGAAATGTTTTTTTATTTTTATAAGAATTTTTATTAAATTTTTATCTTTTGTCACGATCCGCACAATTGTTAGACGATATTTCCTGATGTTCTGCTTGATTTATCAAAAATTGTTGGTGACAGACGACATACATTTTTTTTTTTGAGTTTGTCGGCAAAATGTTTTTGTATTTTGGGGCTGGCTTAATTTATTGCCCATCATTTAGCGATAATTGCTAATAAGATATGAAAATATTATATTTTCTTATTAGTATTGAAAGTTGTTGTTGCTGTGGTTTTTTTAAAAATATTCTTCAAAATTTATATTAAAACTTGATTAAATTACGTTTATCTGACCAAACTAATCGCATGAAGAAAAAGTTTACGTTTTTATTTTTTGACCATTTCATCATCGTATTACTCTAATGATGATTAATTCCTTAAAGCAAGTTTTCTAAAGGCCATTTTGTTATTAGAAAAAAAATATGAAATTAAGCTTCAGTTTTTTTCTTTTTTTTAGATAAATTTACTAAAATTCTGTTCTGAAAAGATCTAATGTAACCAAATTAATCACAGAACCTTAGGCTTTATCTCAAGTTATCTCATCATTCATTCACTTATTGACTGACTGACCACTGTTGTCATCGATATTTTTGCATATTTTTAAAAAAAAAAATTTTATTTTTTAATTTTTGTTTTTTTACTTTGCCGCCTAAATGAAATGACGTTGTTGGCAAGTTCAATAAGTTCAACAAGATTAGGTCTTTAATTGTTATGGGAAAAGCGTTTGTAAAGACGTTACTTGAGCGTCATTTGGCATTTGAGCCAAAAATGAAAATCTATTCGAAAATTTTCAAAAAAATAAAGTCAAAAAAAATTTTTTTTTGTGATTTCAAATTTATATGACCTAACGTATGACGCCTATATGTACATATATCATGAGTCAGTTGTTTATATCTTACAAACTTTTGAAAACTTTATTCCAAACTTGTCACTTTAATTTGCTTCTTAAGTCTTTTAACAGTCCATGTAATCTAGCTGGAGTTTTTTTATAAGCGAAGGCTTTACAACTCGTGTCATCATGCTTTTAACCTAGTCAGACTGTGCTATCTCAAGTCAAAATACGACATACGACAAAATCAGCAAAAGCTTCTCCCATTTACTTAAAGGATCTTGTTTCTAGTCAACATCAGATGGCAACTCTATTGTTCTAGGACCTGCTTCATTGTATCATTAGGTGGACCAAGTGGCTAAAGTTTCTGTAGTCTAGTTGGTTTAATATACGTGGTTCAAACCCCAGTGCCCATAAAAAGTTTTCAAAAAATTTGTCATTCGGAATCGACTTGAAACTGTTGGTCCTGTCCACTCATTGATAAAATATAAAACCTATTTGGTCTCAGAAGCTAGCTGTAAGCTGACTACAGGGTTGTAATGAGCAATTAAGATATGTTGAGTAGGATGTTTACTTTGATAATATGTTTAAAGAAAGAATTCAATTGAATCCAGGCAATACAATCCACACAAAGAATGGTGATTTACAAGAAGGATTCAAAAATGAATTGGAACTTATGTATTAACAGCTTAAGTGTCATTCAAAAATAGATTTTGACCATGAAGTAAGTTCGATCACTATTATCACAAATCAACGAAGGTTAACGTAGGTATCTTTATTTGCATTGACAGCCGAACGTCTGTTCTAACTTTTAAATGTTGACAACTTTTTTGATTTATTTTTGTAGGTCCTCTTACTCGTATTCTACTGTATTTACTCTTCATAATTTCGCACTTTTCGTGCAAAGATATTTTTTTGTGTATAACCTTTTTGTAGTTGTTGTTGTTGTAGTTTTTTTTTTTTAGATACTATTTGTCATCGCAAATTATAACATCTAATTCTCAATTGGTTTATAATTGATTTAACAAATTTATTATGATACAAAAATAATCATAAAAAAAATGAAAAAATGAAAAAGGAAAAGAAAAGAAAAGCAAAGCAAAGAAAAAAATATATAACGAGAGTATCAATCTGTACGTTGAATAACTTAATATGAATGCGAATAATGAATGATTAGAAGGAAGAGATCATGACTAAATCGTTAAATTTAGATGTGAAGGAAAGGAAAATATAAAAAAAACACACACAATTCACTATGTAGAGGCAGGTAGATTAAGTGTATCATGTGAAGGAAATGGATTTCTTTATTAAGAAATTTTAACAAAATTTTTGAAAAACATGCTATTTGTCACGCTAGATGAGTTTGATTTCGAATTTAAAAAATGTTTTTTCTTGTTTTTTTTGTTTGTTTTTTGATATCAACAACGGTGGTTAACTTTTTTTTTTTTTCTGTGGCCAAAATTTATTTGTTTTTTATTTTGCAAATTGCGTCAAATGCCATGCCATGCCAAGCCATACCATATGAACACCAACAACGAGCAACCATTAGCATCAAACAATTATCGTCGTCAATAATATTTTGAGAAAATTTTCCTCAACTAAAAACAACAATTATCATGACGTTTTCTTTTTATTTTCAAAACAATTTCGGTGTAATTTTACAAAAAAAAAAAAAAAAAAAAAAAAAAAAAAAAAAAAAAAATGTTTTTATTGTTTTTGCACAGGTCAGTTTGAGCAGAGCCAATCCAACGAAGCGATCGAGCGACTGACAACCACTTAATAAAATGCTGACTACTATGAAAATTTCTTGAGAATTTTGTACGCTTACAATGTGGATGTAAAACGTGTGCCAAGTATACCCATCAACCTACCTACCTACATACCTCCCTCCCTGCCTAGCAATGATCATCTTTAAATTGAATTATTTTTTTTTCATTGTTCTTTTTGTTTTGTTTTTCGTAATAAAATTTCAAAAGTTTCGAACTTTAAAAAGTTCATTGTGCTGCCATCAAATAGCCAGCAAACTACAGTGGCTACAGTAGCAGCAGGCACAACAGATTGTCGTTTAAATGAGCAGCTATTTTCTTGCTTCAAATCCAATTAATTTTATTACGAAATATTTCGAAATATAGTTGCTGCTACTGATGTTGTTGTAGTTTTTCGTAAAATTATTTTTATGGCATGAATTTGTTGTTGCTCTTCATCTAAATTTATAAAATTGAAATCATTTGTAAAGAATTTTATTTTGGTTTGTTTTTTTTCAACGAAAAACGAAAACAAAACAAACAAATTTGGATTTCCCATGCAATGCTGTATTCAATTAAAGATTTATTATATACAGTGACACACAAAAAGTGACAGAAAAATTAACACTTTGATTTTTTTATTCACACGTAAGTTAGTGTTGTTTTCATTAAAAACCAAAGAAAAAGAAAAATATATTTGTCATCATAATCTAATTTCACGATAAATATTCTCTGACACATGAATCATTGCTGCAACAATTTTTCTTTGAATTTTCAACACAAGAAAAATATACAAAAAAAAAAAAAAAAAAAAACAAATAAAAAAAATTGTCACATAAAATAAATAAGAATTTCCATTCCATTTTGTGAAAATTTTTGTTTAAAAACAAAAAAAAAATTACCGAAAATTTTCCCCTACATGCGCCTGCTTATGGTGGTGATGATTTTTTCATGACAGTGTCTAACATTATTATGAATGGCAGATGGTTGTGCTGACGCAGCCTTACAGTTTCACAAAAGCACTCGCATTTTAAAGATCAAAATCGCATGGCACGTGAGTTGGACGTGCCTGAAAGATGAAAAAAATGTGTATGAATTTTGTTTAAAAATAATTGTTTTTTCTGATCATATATCAAACCGGTTTTTTTTACTTTCAAAACCTTTTAATTTTTCTTTTTTTTTCAATTTTATCATAGTATTTTTATACGTGGACTGATGCATGTATTTTTCATAAAACAGCAGATATTTTCTTTACAAAAAAAAACTTAAGACAATCTACCTTTGAGAAGGTTGAAACATTGCTCACGATTTTCTTAAAATGTCACAATAAGTCCTCCCCGAGTAAAGTGAGTGTGTAATGGCATGCGTCTCATCTAATTTTTCTTTCAAAAATATTTTAAGTTTTCATAAACGTTAAGAGCTAGTCAAGGGCTCCAAAGAATTCTTTCGATCGTTAACAGAGTTCTTTACTTGATTATAGATCTAGATCTCTTGATTCTAGATATTGACGTACATATTTCGAGATTTACCAAGTTTTCTATGGTTTTTGGGGCTCGATTCAAGCGCTTAAATGTTATCTGCTTATGCAATCTTACTTGTAAAGTATTACCGAGGACAGTTCTCATTAACTTGATAGACTTTGTACATAGTTGGATACGTATACATAATAGGTCATTACAACCCTTCAGTCAGGATTACAACCTAGCTTCTCACTCTACTTATGTCGTGTTTGTTAATTTTGTGCATGAGTGGCGGGACCAACAGTTTAAAGTTCGACTTCGAACGACAGATTTTTTGAGAGACTTTTCATGACAATTTTATTTGCTCTCAGAGTTCTTGCCAGAAATCTGCTGAGAGGAAGTCACCGAAGAAATAGGGTTGAACCGTGTCTGCACTACCTATTAGACTACGGCGTAGACGATGTCCGAGATGCCAAATGTTATCATCGTAATCCATATCGTATGTACATTTTCTCATATTCCACCGTATGCCTGCTTGAATTACACAAAATAATAGTGCGGGGAACAGCCCTAAATTAATAAAAAAAGGACTGCTTTAGCTAAATGATTTGAAGATTCTGCAGGGACGTAAAGCGGATACTTATATTGTTATATATTTCCATAACGTCCATAAGTCGTTACAGACCTATAGTTTTATACAAGAAAATTACTCTTTTAAACGCATGCCATTTTCTCAATACTGTGCTCATTTCCATTCGTAAGTTACATTGTGTAGTTTGTTGGTTTTGTTTTTTTTTTCGTTAATATTTCAATCATCTCTTAAGGATGTTGTTGTTGTTGTTGTAATCTAGTGTTAATTTTTCACATGAAAAAACAGAAAAACTCAACTGACTGAGCAATTAATTGCGGCTTAAATGTCTCACTTTTGTGGTTTCGGGGCTAGTAGAATATGTCTTTCCTTATTTGTAAAATAATGACCAAACAACAAACACAAAGAGAGAAAAAACAAACAACAAATTCAATTGGTGTTAATTAATAAAGAAAATTAAATCAACTAAAAATAAAAATAAAAATATCGTGACTTAAAATGTATCTTTTATAATTCTATTGGAAATAAACCTGCGCCATTTAGTGAAATTTTAAGATCAAAGATTATCAGTTTATGGATCTTAATTTGGTTTGGTTTATAATTGTTAGTGTTGTTGTTATTGTTATCTTTTTTCTTTTCTACAATTTCCATTAATTGTTCAATTAGTAGCTGGTTAAACAGCTTAATGTGTGTGTGAGTGATGCCCAGTTATTTGATAATTTGTTTAAATATTTACAACTTTTGCTTGGGGAGTGTTGGTGGAGTTTATTGTAATTTACGCTCGAGTGATTTTTATTTCCCACAATTAGTGAAGGTTTTAAATAATGCTCTCTGAATTTCTTTAAGAAAATCGCTTATAGAGTTTGTGTTAATTATGACGATCGTATTGAGAAATAATTTGTAGTCGCTGAACACATTCGATAATTACGAAAACTGTTAATAAGATAGGCTAGTTTAATCTACACAAGTTTTATGGTGTGTTTATTAAAATGTCAGTAAACGCTAATAAGGTTCACAGGTCTGTATTACAGTCTAAAGCTATGGTATCCATTTCCACATATGCCTCCACGTGTTTAAGGCTTTTCCAGGAACTGCAAACAATTGAGAGTTCCTAATAATCCGTTCTGAGTTATTTCGGTCTGCCAAAAGGATCAACTCTGATATAAGCTGCTTTTAATTCAACTGTTTGAAGGATACAATGCAGAAATAAAGCCTATATTTCGCCAAAATCAAAAGTGCTGTGTGCTGCCTTGACAGTGCCAAGGGTGTGCAAAACCCTAAGTGGCCCTAACACTTCCTTCCAGGCTTGCTAAATACGTGGGGTGTCGTTTTTTTCCGAACAGGACAGATGACACTGTGAAGGACATTCAGCGCGATGTCCGCCATCTTAAAGAATTCATCAATCAGACCAACAGTAGCTTTGTTGTCACTGAATCACGAATTTCATCTCATCATTCCTGCACACGGCTAAACATCACCTTGTTTTGACATAAAGAAGCTTTGCAGCTCTTGTGAATTTTATCAGAAAGACATCCTTGATTTAAAGCCTAAGGTCGATTCCAGCTTACATACAACTCTATTTCCTAATGCCTATCGCTTTTTCAGTTCTGCTCTCTTCGATCATTGTAGAGGTAATCGTGGTAACCCCTGACGTATACTTAATTTTGTTTGCGTATACGCCATCGCTTCCTAGAAATTCTACAGCGAAATATGGCCAAAGTTCATACCTAATGAAAGCAATATCTTGCATAATTAAAATTGATTTTCAGTAAAGAAAATTTCAGTTTATTGCCGATACTTTTTCACGACGGAACGACGGAATGTAAGAACTCAATGAAATTAATTTCTATAAATTTTCTTGGGAATTCTAATAGGTTATTGAAATACTAAAAGACACATACATATGCTAATGTATGCACATATGTATACTGGAATATTTAATTAAATTTTTTGAGGAAAATGTTCAAGTGGTTGCCTGTTTTCAAGTGATGGCTGAAATCTGTTGAACTTCTTGAGAAAAACCTATGATTCTCTATAATTTTTCATTTTAATTTGATAAATTTCCATTAAAATTTGTGCCACTTGGGTGATATATATGTATGTATGCTTTATAATGGAAATTCCAAAAATTCTATTCCATTGGCAGTTCGTTGAAAATTATGATTTTAAGAAGACAATAAAAAAAAATTGGCACAGGAAACGTGTGTTTAAGAAAATTCTTAAAAAAAAACAATTTTTTTTCATAATTTTTATATAAAAATTGTGTTAAAAAACGAATATTTTTTTAGACATAAATTAATTTAACAACAACAACAATTACGGCAAAGATACGATACTTTAATGAACACGAAAATTATAAATTTTTACGTATGAAATAGCATGAAAAACGTCGTACACTTGTTGGCCAACGTACAAAAATTTGTTCATTTCTATCAATT
Source organism: Sarcophaga bullata (assembly GCA_005959815.1). Classification (NCBI taxonomy): domain Eukaryota; kingdom Metazoa; phylum Arthropoda; class Insecta; order Diptera; family Sarcophagidae; genus Sarcophaga; species Sarcophaga bullata. Next base: position 6,978 of record QOCX01002387.1, on the reverse strand, counting down.
TTTTGCGACTTATTTTTATTTTATTTTATTTTCATTATTTATGGCCAAAATAAAATATCGTCATTTGAAATTTTGTTTACGTTTTTTTTTCTGCTTTGGCTTCCACTGATTTTTTCCTTTCCAATTTTATTGTTTTTGTACAGGTTTAAGAATTTTTTTTTTTGTTTATAAAAATAACATTCATTGCATAGCATATAACGTAATAAATTGAGCAAAATACTTAAATAAAATCATTTAAACAAATTAAAGCTTTTTTTTTGAGGCTCTCCTAATGAAAAACATAACAATTTTTAAAAAAAGGGGAAAAATAAGAAGAAAATTATATAGAAAAATATTTATTTTTAATTGCAATAATATGAGAATATTATTATAAATTTAAGGAATAAAAATAAATAATTTTCGTCAAATTTTTTCTTTTCTGTTTTTGGCATACAAATATTAAAAATCTCACCTTTTTTTTTGTTTGTTTGCCTTAAAAATTTGGCACAATTAATTGCTGTTTGTTTATCAAACAAGACGCATAAAGGGTTAATTGCTGCTGGTGATGATGATATTGTATATACAAAACGTTATTTTTAAAATTTTTTATTCACTGCCCATGTGTTTTCACATTTTTTTGAACAAAACCCTGTAAATTTTTACCACATTTTTGTTTTATTTTGTTGTTGATTTAATAATAAGAGTTTACTGTTATGCTATGTTGCCTCTTAAACTACCGCAACAATTTAAAATATTCTGTTTTAGAACACACTCTCCTCCGCCTTTTACCATTTGCCACTGTTTACCGTAATTAATTGTAGTTTGTTTACCAAACAATAACTTGCTTAAAGTCTTAATGTTAACATTTTTGTTTTTGTTTACTTTAAACTCCCCATTCTCTTAAGATATTACAGTTATTTTAACCACATGCTTCTTTTGATTTTTTATTGGATGGTAAACAAGTTTATTATGTTCCATGTATTTTGTTGTTTTTCTTCTTGCATTTTAATTAACCCATTAAACTACATAAACAAATCGTTATCATTTGTTATTGTATTATGATGCCATTTGTTGTCTTTTTGTTTGTTTCATCTCTTTAAGACGAAAATATTCATGGTTTTTTTTTGTGTTAAACACGATTATACAAAAGTAAACTTTACTTAGTAAAGGTTAGCCTTGTCCTAGCACTAGTTTTAAAGAGCGTACTTATAACACCTCTGAGAGTGTATGTGTGAGTTTTACACTGTGAGCATTATTGTGTTATGATTCAACCTCTCTTTTGCGCTCTCTATTATATTGTTTTCAATTGATTTGTTAGTGGCTTGTTATGCTGTTGCCTCTATTCTGTTTTTTTTTTTTGAATTCTAAAGAAAATCACGTGCGTCTGCATTGAATAGTTGTTTTGTTAGTAGTGCCAACTTTATATTGAAGGCATAAAACGCTTAAAATTTAAAATGCATAACCTGTTGCTTTTACAAGATTTGAATCATTGTGGTTTAATAGACCGACTAGTCGGGCATCTCTCCCATCTTTTTGTAAAAGTTCTTTGGTTAGCCGCATTAATTTTGTTTTTTTTTCAGCTAAGAGGTTTGCTTTAATACGTTCTGGGTTAGTGATCTGTGAAATTCACCCAAGACAACAATGTGACAATGAACATTGTGAACTTTATGAACTATACTTAGGTACAGAAAAAGTATAAAGGACGCCAATTCCTAAAAGTAGTTTTCCTTTTAATTTTGATCTTAATTGTTCCTTTATGCAGAGCTCGCTGAATTTTAAACTCTCGAGCGTACGTCTACTAAGACAGGATTAATCTTTATTTATTCTGTTGACAGCGCTATGGGTTGCGAATTTTTCGTAGGCACCGCTCTTTGCTATTGTGCTTAGCACAGTTCCATCAGAGTTGAATGTTATCCAATTACGTTCATTATATCTTCTTCAGAATTTATAATGATCATAGTTTTGATTTATTTAAATCGCTTATTTCTCTGCAATTCGCCTATAGTTTACATCACTGATTTTTCATAAAAATCGTGCTTTTTCCCTATTTGTTTACACTCTTCTGCTCTTTCATAATCTCTAGATGTGCTCTCTTGCTCTCTGCAATACAATTATGATGGTTTTTTTCTTTCTGTGTATGTGTTCTGTGTTTATTTTTTGTTCTCTCTTGGTGGGTAAATGAAAAGCTTTCTAAATTTTTCATATGAATTTTCAACAAATGCCGGTCACTTTTATACATCCCGAGTCAGTCAGTCAGTTATTTATTTGTGCTCGTTAAGTGATCGAGTTGAAATCAAAGGTCCCTTGCAAAACGAAAGAAAAACAAGAAAAAATTTCTTTTTATGAAATTGTTTTCTAAAAAAAAAAAATAAAAAAGAAAAGAAAGAAAAATAAATTTAATTTAAAAGTGTAAATACATGCAAGTAAAAAGGGACTTTGGCATTAAATATTGAAAAAAATAAAAGAAGGAAATTGTTTAGAAAAATAACACAACAACAACGACAACAACAAAGTGTTGTTTACAGATAATAAAAAGAAATTCTGTATTTAACCAGATAAAAACCGCTAAAATGTGTAAATTCAAGTAAAATCAAATCATAGAAAAAGAATACAAAAGAGAAAAGAGAGAGAAAAAATTAATAAAAATGTTACAAAAATTTACAATTTGAAATTATTTTTTACAAAATAAAAAAAAAATTCAATTGAATTGTTCAAATACTACTACGCAAGTGTCAAGACAAGTCAAAAGAACAAGAACAAGAACAAGAATATAGAAGAAATTAATTTATTTAATAATTTTAATTAACCTTAAATAACAAATAAATAAATAAGAAACAAAAAAAAAAAATAAAAAAATAAAAAAATATTCTCTCATTTGGCTGTGCTTCTTTTTTAACCACTTTTTACGCGTTTTACGTTTTATTTTTGAATTTAAAATTGCAAAAAAAAAAAAAAAGAAAAAGAAAAGAAAAATAATCTCGTTTTAAAGGCTGTGTTTATTTGGTTTGAAAACATAAAAAATTAATCAAAGAAATTACAAAAAAAAAAAACCAAAAATTTTATTTTGATTGTGATTTGTGTTGTGATTTTATTCTAACTGTGCCTGTACCTGTGTCTGTGCCTATTGCTTTAAAATGGTTGGCAAGATATTGGGCATCAAAGATTTGGAACAATTTAGCAGTCGTCGCAGCAGTGTTTACGTTGATCCAGAATGTGATAAATTTTTTGAACTGCCCCTCTTTATAGCGGCCAGTTCTAATGATATTACAACCAAATGCCAATGTTGGCAATTCAGTCCAGGTAAATTGCAATACGAAAAAACAAACCTTGCTCGAATACTATAATGTAAACACCCATAAAATATTCACCCTGTATGCATACTTAATTAAAACATAAATTCGTTTCATTTGTTTATTTTCAAACAAAAATCTTTCTTATCTATTCACTGAAGCTATTCCTTTTATAACTGACCTTTGCTTTCACGCAATTTATTTAAGATAACGTAGATTCATTAGTTTTTTTGCTTTGGTAAATGCTACTTTTTAATAACGGTTCGGTGACGTATAATCAACAAAAATTTTTTAGAAAGAAAAAAGTGTTTATTCGCCAAGAAAGTATTGTTGGTTACCCTGTGTTACTTTACTTTGGAACTTGTGGAGCTGAGTAGAGCAGAACGGTATGGGTATTGTTTTCGGAAAATATAAAAGCAGTTGGTTACACTGTATAAACTCATAGTAGTCTAGTAGGTAGCGTGATCGTTTTTTAGATGCAAGACTGAGTTTCAAACTCCAGACTGCAAGCATCTTGAACAAAACGAAATATTGGCAACATATTTCTTTCAGAAATTTTGTCGAGTGTAAAATAAATTTATTGTGAAATTTTTACTCACAAAATCTGTTATTCGGAATCGATCTTACCCCATAGTTCTAGCCACTGATGGATAAACCTAACACACATACCTTGGGTGGTGTGGTAAGGTAGCACACAGTTTTGACTGATGGGTTGTAATGAGCAATTAAATAAGTATGTTGGTTATACTGTGCCTCAAAAAAATTTTAATTCGTATTTTTTGCTGGCGAAGAAAATATTTTTTTTTATAAAAACGGAATCGGTACTACACAAAAGGAAGCATGAGTTCCAATAAAAAAATTTATATTTTTTTTTTATAAAGTTTTACATTCTTTAACGTTTTAAGTTGCTTTTAAGAGCATCTTATTTTGTATTCATTACTTTGTTTTTTTTTCTAATTGTTGTTTATTTGCGTTTTAAATAAAATTGTTTTATAATTTCTTAATGCTTTTAGTTTTTTTTGCATTCCGTATTAAATATGAGAATCTGATTGAAGCGGATATTGAAACCTTAGAAATTAATTTCTGTAATAATTTCTCTCTCTTTTAAACTCTCCCATAAAAAAAACTATTGAGCTGTGCTGTTATGGAATATTTATTAAATAATTATTATTTATTGTACACTTTCTTACAATTAGTTACTCAATCTTAGGTGATTGTTGTAATTCAATCAAATGAATTATTATTTAAATTACAAAACAATATTTCATTTCATTTCATTTCATTACATTTCTATCTTTCTTTTCATTCCTTCTTACTTATCTTTTTTTTTCTCTGACTTTCTGTTCGGTACGTATGCATTTACATTTAAAAAATATTCAAAAATTTTTCCATTTTGAAAATTTATTGTGCTGTGGCTGACTGCATTGTAAACAAATACGGTCAGCGTCATACAATTCAAATGATCAGAGGAGATGATCGGTGATCGGTTTGTTTGTTGAACCAGCCAGTCAGTCAGTCAATCAGTTAGTCAACCAGCCACCCACCCACAAATATTTTTATTATCGAATAGAGTATATGCAACCAATACTGATTATAAGCTTTTTTTATTGGTTTAATTTTTTTTTTTCTAGCTTTTTGTGTGTATTTATTACAATAAATTTTTTTTAATTTATTTTAAATTTTATTTTAAAAAACGAAATTATTTGCGATCTTAAATTATGGCTTGCTTTACTTAGGCTTTATATTTCTTTATGCCTTATAGTACCTCTTCTAATTATTTTCTACCTACATGTACTATACAAATGTACATATGCACTGATCATCTAGAAATTGTGCAATAATTTTATAATTTTCGTTTTTGTTTTCTGTCATACATATGGAAATTTCATCTTTTTTGAAGATAAATTATTACCTCATAAACTCTGTCCCTCCCTCTCATGTAAAATTAGAACGTAATATTTTATAATCAACATCGTCTCTTACAATTAGAAAATAATTGTGCATTCAACATATGATTGCCAAAGAAAATGTTTACAATGTAAAATTGATTTGATATGCAAATTTCATTTCATTCTTCTTCTACTTTCTCAGGCACTATTAAAATGATTTTTATTCTAAACAAAATGTTGTTTGTTTAATTTACATGCATGCAGTTTTATTTGTTTAAAATGTAAAATTCAAGGCATTCATTGTTTATCAAAACAATCCTTTTTGCTACGTGAGAAACTCTTCCAGTTTTTTTCTGTAGCACAGTGTAAATAAATTTTTGTGAATTTGCTTAATAAAATGGAAATTCTAAACGAATTGATTTGGAAATCGTGTTGATTACCTTGTGTTCAGCATAATCTTCATCGATTTCAAAGCACTGACTTCTATCGATATGATATTCATATCACATGGCTATCGAAAGAACTGCATAGGTACTCTCCTGCTAGTTCCTTATATACTGTAAACCCCTTTAAAATCTGCAAGCTTATATGACAAAATGACTTCTGTAGAAACTACAGAAATGACAAAGTGTAGTAAACTGTTCTTTACCTGTTGAATCTATGAAAAGTAGTATGTGGTAGAAGAAAAAGGTATCTTGGATGTTATTATATGATGGTTATCTTAAAGATCTGTCAGTAATGGTTTTTAGGACTCGTAGGTCGCCTCATCAAAAGTTCGGAACTAACCATCGGAACTAAAGCAAAATGAATGACTGTGGTATCACAATAGGCCATATATAGTTTAAGTGTATTTATGCCAAATTCTTTAGAGTAAACAACGGATTGGTGGACTTATCTAATGTTCGTTTATTCACTTTAAGGAGTGACAAAGTGACTTCGTCATCACCTCTATATCCGATATGATTAAGTTATTGTAGCAGGTTCTAGATTGATAGGGTTGTCGACTGTTGTTGTCTAGTAACAGTGAAATCCGGGGAATTGTATTTGATGAGTCGGTGTATCCTTTTCTTTCTTTAAGAAATGGAAAGAATTTGCCATGACGTTCATCGCAAAGCTCATCCTTAATTGTGGTCAATGGGTTTCCAGATTCTTTAAACCTGTTTTTTGAGGTCTTCAACCTTTTTTTATCAGTTGACCTGCTTTAGTTAGTTTTCCCAAAGGAAACTCAGCATATCCCAATAATACATTTTACATTTTTACATTTGAGGGCATTTGAATTTTAACACTAACATTAATACCTTCTAGAACATCCCTCGTAATAGTTTTTAATTCCTTTTTGTTTTATAAAAAATCAACAAATAAAAATTCACAACTTAACGTGACTTCTAATTTGTTTTAATAAAATTAAGGGTGAAAGCAAATAGAGACCTAAGTCTGATATCTTTATGATTTTTATTATAACCATCATATTACTCTACCAACCCTCCTAGGTAAAAATTTTATTACTCAAATATTTTTTCCATTTTATTTAATTTTATTTAATTATTTCTGTATACAAACTTGTGATTTAATGAATGGTTGAGTAAATATAATAAAAAATTAAGTGAACTGAAGAAAAAGGGTCTTAAAATAATATTAACAAATTAACCCTTGAAATCTTATCAAAAATTAAAAAAAAAGAAAAAAACAACTATTTCGGTCAGTAAGTTTGTTAACGAAAAGTGTATAAGGAGTACAGTGTAGTAGTAGTGTGGTTAGAGGTGGTGATGGTGGTAACCTTATCTAAAAATTATTTTTGTTTGTGTCATAAATTTGTGTTT
>QOCX01002386.1:0-18426 GCA_005959815.1 Sarcophaga bullata | reverse complement strand
CTCTACTTTCCTTACGTAATAAACGTTATAAATTGAGTAGATTTCTACTGTCTACTTGAATGATATGGTCTGAGAATTTCGTTTTTTTCTATATTTTCTATACAAAAGAATATTTTTAAAGTAAAGAAAAATTTTTAAAATGGCAAATTGAAAAGGCTTAACAACGTATGAAAATAGTTGAGCAGTTAAAGGAGTCTCATAGTGAAGTATTGCTTAGAAAGACAAATCTTAAGATGACATTACATACATACTACTAGTGACACATACATACGAATAGGTGAATACATATTTCTGGAGTGCCAGTTCCAGCGATAACTGCAGAGTAGATCAAACGAGTAATTTCTAAAGCTTGCGCTCTGTGTGTGCTAGAAATCCTTATCAACCTGCTAGCAAATATGGGGATGATTGCGATAGAGTGCAGAATAATGCCAAGTTCCTTCAAATTAATCTTTAGTATGAGGGCTAAACAGCTAATTGGCGGGAGGATCTATTCATTATTAACGCCATAGTCTAGTAAGTAGTGTGTTGCCTTACTAGACGTGAGACCGTGGCTCTGCCGCTGGCGTATACATCTCTAATAAAACGAAATACAAAAAAAATATTTCTTCAGCGACTTCCTGCCAATAGTCTTCTCAAAAAAAAAGCTGAGAGTAAATAAATTGCCATGAAAAATTTCCCAAACAAACTGACGATCGGAGTTGACTTTAAAACATAACTCAACATAAGTTCCCCCAGAAGCAAGATCGTAATTTTGCCTACAGATTTCTAATGACCAATTATGTACGTAAAGTATGTACCTTTTCACGACTACACAGTGGTGCGCATCATTTAACAGCAGAGAAGAATTCTTTAGCGGAATCCCTTCCTACGAAACTTCAGGAATTTAAAGTACATGATACCACTCTCAGAGCATGTCAAGACTATTCGAGATAAAGGGTTGTGTTCGAACTTGTAAACAATACAAGTCTGTAGCATATCGAGAAATTTGGAAATAAGAGGTTATGTTCGAACTTACGAACGATTCTATTAAATTTTTACGAATTTGTTCGGTACTGGACAGAGCGTATGAGTGGAGCCCATCTTTCGAGGGTCAGCATATAAAACTTACTTCATATACTCCACAGATCTGCAGATGGAAGTGCAGTCATACGGACTAGGGTGATGGTATAAAGAATAAAAATTTCTCTGGAAAGGCTCAGTATTTTACTTACCGAAAGCCAGGGGATGGTTAACCCAAAAAGCCCGGGTGAGCCAAACGTCCTGTAACGTAATGCAATGCACGCACGTTTCTAGCATATGAAAAGCAATGGAAACGCTTACCGAAATTACATTATGGCTCGGTAATTGCTCTCATTATTCTTCGTATTCTAAAATCGAAATACGTTTCAGTGGACGTTTGGCTAATCGGGGCTGTAGAGTTTTAACGAACAATTTCTTATGGAGCAGACAAATTGCTTTGATATTGCAAAACCCTCTTACTTTCGAGGGGACCAAAAAGGCATTCTTCTTAGACAAGACCAGTAGCATCAACTAATCCCAGGACCTTCTAAGGTAGACCCACTAGTTGCTTACCTTGACTTATTAATCATACAGAACGAAAGCAAAAACAGCAATTGCATCTGGGAAATGGGGAAATTGTTCATGGCAATTCTATCTTCTACCAAGCATGGCAAAGGATGCTATTTCAAGAGGTAAGCGTTCAGAAAAAATCTTCACTTGAAATTAATTCGAAAATCAACATGATACTTAATGAATTTAGTGATCAGTTTACTATCAACAAAGTGTGACCCAAATAGAAGTCTGCGTCGAAACAGGGACGGATATTGACATATAAAGTGGACATATTTCCAGCCTTGCCACGAACTCTTCATATTTTTCACAAACTTATATCATGGCTTTTAAAAAATGCATTTAAGTTCTCCTTTTTTGAATAATTTCAAATTAAAATATTTCTGCTTGGAGCCAGTCATCATTGTAAATGATCGAATGTCTGTCTACCATACTATCATACCAATTTCCTTTGTTCCAGAGCCACATACCATGGATTAATTTTTGCGAAAGTTTTTTTATTAAACATTACCACCACACAATATACATATTAAATTTCTTTCTATGCATTCTAAACAATCAGAAAGAAAAGCTAATGTTTCAACTTGTCGAACACTTTTGCTCGTATCTGTTTGAAATTTAATATTTCCCTGGATTGTATCGTTTTTTTTTTCTTTTTTTACTTTCTCTAAACTTTTGTATGAAATGTATTTTTTTGTTTGCTGCTGGACTCACATGAAAAAAAGAAACAGATTTCAACAAAATAATAAAAAAAAATCTCCAAAAAAACCAAATCCTACTACCATACCCAATACGTATGTATCCCATGGTATTGCACTTAAAAAAAAATTTCGAATAAAAGGAAAAAGCATTCAAATAATGTTGGAAATACTAACGTAAGTGTGTGTGTGGTATAGACTGGCAAATTGTTGATGTTCAAGAGCTCTTTTGGCTGAATGGCTACAGTTTTTGAAGCAAGAAAAAAGAAAAAATAAACGCGACCAGACGTCCAGCATTAAAGCCATCGTGAAGTATTTGTTAATATTCTGTGGCTGGAGTTAAATAAATCAAGAGTTGTAATAAAAATATAGAAAATATATCGATGTTTCTCTGTTTGTTTGTTTATCGAAAACTTAATTCAGTAACAGGTGTGTTTAGTGACAAAAGTTTTTGGAAAGTTTTAAGCTTTTGAAAGTTTTCATAAAAATTTGTGTTTTTTTTTTCGTTTAAGCCAAAATGGAATGGAAAAGTTTAGAAATTTTAGAAATTATTTTTTGCTAAGCTGCAAGGCAATTGTGGTAAGTTCTGGAGAAGTGATTACAATTGCAATTAATAAAGCATTCGAAATTTCACGGCTAAATTACAAGCAAAATTGGTCATCACAACCCTTCAGTCAGGATTACGACCTAGTTTCTCACATCACTTCTGTTGTATGTGCGAGTTCTATACATAAAGCAAGAGCTACAGTTTAAATTCGACTCTGAACATCAAATTTTTAAGCAACTTTTCATGGCGCATTTATTTACTCTTAGAGTTTATGCAAGAAATCTGTTGAGTGGAAGTCGACGAGTGGAAGAAATATGCCAATTTCAATTTGTTGGATATATTTGACCTGGAGTTTGAACAGTGACCTTACGTCTAATAAGTCAGCACACTACCTACTAGACTATGGCGACATCCTCACTGCTAGATTGCTAAGCATTTTTATCTGTAACTTCTGATGAAGACCTTTTGTGATTTAACACTTTTGAGCACACAACATCTTTCGGGTCTAACGCAATAAGAAATGAGCCAAGGCTTTATCATGTTACAAAACCAATGAATTGTTTTCCAGTATTGCCTCTCGTAGTGTAATGTCCATATCTGTCCATATCGGACGTTATTAATTATTAAACCTCTCCTCGAAACTATTTACACCGCAAACTTTATCACTCCCAACAGTTAAAAGTTTTGTTCCCATTTTTGAGATCTTATGCATTACTTATGGAGAATTTTGATCACGAAAGAAGTCTACAGTGTCCCTGTCAAAAGACCGGCTATCAATCTCAGAATATTCCCTCTTTTTGTAATTTTCCAATAAATTTTCCACTTGGTTTGAAAAGAATCTTTTCTTCTCTTTATATCCCCTCCCGTTGAGCATATCTTTCCAAACAAAGGTTTCGGCCTCATCAACAGCATGGGCAGCTACATCCTACGCAAGTACATCACATAAGTTGAGACCCATCAAGGTGAATCTTATCGATCCCCTTTCATCTTTCCCAAACAATTCCATACTATTTTCGATTTAAACTCATAAGGTCCGAGTGCTAGAATGATAGTCTGACTGTCAGATTGTGTTGCTATGTCATGTGCAAGTTGAATTGGGCACATCTTTTCGATAACAAAGACTTCTGCTTTGATGATTCACTTGAGCTTCACCATGCGCTGGTAATATGTCGTTCCTACTCCAGTTCTGAGATCGTTTCGAGACTTAGTCTCGTTACGAGGTGTCTACAGTCTCGTTGCGAAACCACCTTCCCAAAATCATAGAGTCTACTGGTTCTGTCCAGGAGACAATAAAGAGTGAAACTGCTGCCCTAATGAAAACCGTGCTAGACCAGGTAGTCTATCAATCTAAACGTAGTTTCCAAATCTTCGGTCTTCACCACCATATGCAGCGAACTTAAGTCCCGACAGCCCTGCTGCAGGTCTTATGCACCAATTATTCTAACACACCGCTAGTGCTCTGGTATCTTGTCCAAATTAATTAAGCTGGTTTCACATCGGTACTGCCTGCCTAGAAAATTGTCCAATTAGTCCTCTGTGTCTGATCATCATGGATGTCATCCAATGCATAATTCTTCGGGTTGCTATCCCCCGGATTTCTATGCAAGATTTCTGCATACCGCTACGTAGGTATGCCTAACCTTTCCTCAGATGCTTTCTATATCAGCTCTCAATGTCAATTTACAAACAAATTATATTCTTAGGTATTTTGCCTTTATTTTCTGTGATACCCAGGAGCGAATATTCTATTCTCGTTGGAAATCGTCTGTCTTGAGTTTATCACTTGTCCCACTGTCATTCACCAATGCCTTATAACCTCAAAATCCCATGCCTTTATCATCAAAGCTTATCATCTTCATATTCTTGTCAGTCAATGCCTGCCTGAGATAGTTTTGTAATGTTAATGCAGGAAGACATCCTCCAAAACAAATGTCAGTAGCATCAAATTTTGAATACAGTTTACCATATCGTTTAGGAAACTCTCTTAGTGTTGTAATCTACATATAAGGTCCACTGATCCATTATTGTTACTTGACATATTAAATCAACACATTCCTTTAACAAAATATGTTCATAAGACCCTCCTTCTCCTCAATACTTTTAAAACAATTTGTTGTGAACGACAATAAACAGCACAGCTAATTTTTTGATTTCATCTTTCAAATGAATAATTAAACAGCTGTCTAGTTGATCTTCCCGCCTTTCTTCTTGGCATCATTAAAAGATTTGCATTCGCATTCGCTGTGAAAACACATTTGAAATGTTTCTTTAAGGAAATTAAAAAGTTTTCTTTTCCCCCCTTCTGTTGCATTTAAAAACCAGACAGTATTTACTCGGATCTTTAAAAAATTATGAAAAATATTAAATTATTTCATTACCCATCCCTCATGGTTCCACCACTACCACTGCTATACTAACACCAGCTACTGCCACCACACGCCCAGACAATGCCAAATTAAAATGTATTTTTACGTTTTAATTTCTTTGGCAAATTTTATGAAAATGAAAATAAAATACATGAACGGTTTTTTTTCAGTTTTTCTCATTCATTTTCATTCATTCGTTCATTCATTCGTTCATTTATTCATTATTCATTCATTCATTCATTCATTTGGTCGTGGTTTACTTTGGGTTCGTTTGCGTTTTGTTTGACTTTTGAATTCATTGGGAAGAAATATTCAAATATTGTGTGTGTTTGTATGTATTTTTACTGTTTGATTCCATCGAACATTTACACAAACATTAAAAGATAACGAGTGCTATAGAGTGAGACCAATACAAATGCATAAGAGAGAGTAAGAGTTTAGAAGTCCTTTTACTTGATATTAGAATGGACGCCGTTTTTAGTTGGAGAGTGATGATGATGATGATGATGGTGATACTGGTGCTTATTTCTATAAGTTTTTATAGCATTTATTGCTGGTGTTGTTGTTGTTGTTGCTGTTGTTGTTGTTATTCCAACGGGAACACAAATTAAATTGGTTTATTTTGCTTTAGAGTTGCGCTTTTAAATATTTTCGGTTTTTTTGTTTTATTCGAGTTTTAAGTTTTTTTTTTCGCAAAATTTACAAGCGTCCCTTTAGCATTGTAAAATAAATTGTTGTTGCATTTAAAAAACCTCAAAAATAATACAAACTGACAATCACACCATTAGCCGAGCACTCATCTGTTATGACGTCAAATCAAAGATAATATGGAGTTGTCTTGGGAAGCAGAACCAAACATTTCATGTGGCAATTCCCGACAACCAGCAGGCAAATAAGCTTCCGAAAAGGAGAGCTTTCACACCACAAACACAGGCAAAGTGTTTCAGTGGAGTGAAAAAGAATGTTTGGAAGGAATACTCACCAACAGAGGGATGGTAGAGAGAGGCAGAAGGACTTTCAAAAACCAAATATGTAAGTCCAAACTTTATTGGCTAATTAGGAAATTTGAAGCACGAATTAGATTTAATCACGTATAATCTTTAGACTGGGCTCTACAGATGAAAAGAACAATACTTAGATCTGGTGATAAGACAATATGTCATTCAGGACACAATACTTGCAACCTGTGCGGAAAGCTTCCGTATGCTATAACTGTGTTCTTTTGTGAGAGTGTGCAATGTCCTGAGGTTTTTTTTGGGACAAGTAAGTTAGAGCACACATATTAGACACCTTCTATATATGGTTGAATGCGTACAATAGGTTCCGATATGGTCGCAGAACTATGGCACGTCTGAAAGGGAACTAAGGTCAAATGCAAGGTTTTGGCCACATTGTTTCCATCACAAAGAACGATAAGGAACACTGGACTGCTTAGCAAGATGCTTGGCCTTCCCTCCCTCAGACATGCTGACATGATAGAGAGGAAAACCAAGTACTAGCGACTTTGATGTATGGATCGTCTCTTCCCGGTTTGTAACACGCAATATCTATAAAAATCACATCAGGGAGGACCTAGTCGATGGGCATGCTCTCTATTAGGCAGTGTTCATAAGAATTTGAGACATGAAACGTTCAGCGTCAAGAGTAAAAATTAACTGTTTTGACCCCCCAGAATTAAGATCATGGAGGGGCTAAGTTAACTTAGTGATTGAGGCATGCTTTTATTTGAGTTAATACTTTAACTGACAAGTATTTTAAATCGGTTTCTACTATTTCTTGTAAGGTTTAAAGCCTTTTACTGATAAAAAAATATATACAAAATTATGAACTCAACAGTTGAAATAGATTTTACCCCCCCACAATATTCGAGGGTCTTCTGTATATCCCTGACAGCAACCACTGTTTTAATAAAAGAACATTCAAGGGAACATTTTATACGTCTGTCTGTTTCAATAATTGTCTGTCTCTCTGGTAAAGCTTATATTGTATGCTTTAATGTATGTGTGTGTGAGTGTGTGTGTGCGAGTGTATGCAACGAATATACTTTTGTTGTAATGAATTTGTGGCACGTATTATTGCGTTTTATATTGTTGGGTCCTTGCGTCAACTGGGATAGGGTTTACTGCTCTTTTGTCATGCTTTATTATGTTGTTGTATTTGTTTTCTCCAAAAACTCATCGTTGTAGCTCGGTATCAGAACACAAGAGTATGACAAGAGTTCTTAAATGTTGTACGGTGCGTACATAGCGTGGTGGTCTCACAAAAAAAAAAATTGTACATTTTGGGTGAGAAAATTAAAAATCATGTTTCCACTTTATGCAAATCGTTGTTTCCCCAAGTTGACTCTCTCGCATTTAAAGGATATTCCTTTTGTGTGCGAGTGTGTTTAATTTTAAATTTTTCTAAGCTGCCTCTCGAAGGTCTGTGTTGTATTATTTTAGTTAAATTGTATAATAAAAGAAAACATTATTGTAATAACGGTTTCTACTGTTTTATTTGTAAAATTTACCATTTTGGAATTAAAATTAAGTTTTTATTGACCATACTCCCTGAATACATACATACTGGATGGCCTTTTTAGTACTACAGACTACAAGACTACGATCAGCACTTAAAATTTATTTCAGGCAAGTTTGCTTCGAACATTATTAAAGACAAGCAATCCTAATAAATTCGAGGAAAAAGGTTGAGCAATTTAATCATTCAAACGGTTGACCACAATGAATAGAAATTTCATTAGAAGAAATGCTTTTAAAAATAAATACGAACTTATTGGGATTTATGCTGCACGGATACCTTCTCATCAGCATGGAAATCTATTTTCTTTAGCCGTGAAGTTGAACGCATAAAAATTTTAATTTATTCGCTCAGAAAATAAGTTAAGTTTTCGTTTTTGGCAAATTTGCCAAAAATTAAATGACAGGCAAAGAAATAAAACAATTGACCACAAACAGCCAAATGACCAAAAGCAAAGTAACATGTTGCGAATAAAACAAAAAAAACTCCCAAACTTAAAATGACACTAAGAAAACATTTTTTCCGTTCTTGTAAGACATTTAGAAGTAAATTTTCCCTAAGAGGCAAAAAGCCACAATTCTTTCAAGACACTTTTCCGGCTGAATGGCTATGAGCTACAAGCACACATTCAGGCCAATTCCAAGTACAATACATACTCAATATGCATGAGATAATGAAAGAAATGTTTGATACAAAGTTCCTGTGAATACATTTGTTTCATGTTCGTTTTGTGTGCTTCTTTTTACTTATATTGTTGTCTAATTCCACACATAACACACTTGTTATAAAAATGGCAAAATCCATAACGACAGGATCCATGGAATCTAATTTCAAGACCCCAAACTTAAATTGCACATAAGAAGAACATTTTTTGCCGTTCTGTAAGACCATTTAGAAGTAAATTTTCCCTAAAGGCCAAAAAGCCAACATTCCTGCAATGACCACTTTTCGGCTATGGGCTAGAGACTAACAAGTCACCACCATTCAGCCCAATGCCAAGTACAATACATAGCTCACAATATGGCATAGATATTGAAAGGAAATGTTTGAATACAAAGTTCCTTTAAACATTTGTCCAATTGTTTTCGTGTTTGGTGTCTTCTTTATTATATTTGTTGCTAATTTCCAACACATAAACACATTGTTTAGAAAAATGGGCAAAATGCCATCAACGACAGGACCAAGTGGAATCTTATTTCAAAGAAAACTATACAGTCCTGGCCAATTTAGATTTATTCTGAAATATTTTTAATGCTCGTATAAGATATCTGAGGCATTATATGAATTCTTATGCTTTCATTTATAATATGACCAATTTTCTGCCACAAATCATCAAATCAAAAATGGAGTCTCCTCTAGCTTACCAAAACTTGAATGGTTGGATGGGATAAAGCTTCCACCAAAAAGTTCAAAAAAAAATAATAAATATAAATTCTACGACTTTTCATATGACACTTCCGAAGATTCTTTAATTGATTTGTCGGTGACACACAAATATCTTGGATGAAGCTTCGACCAACTCAAAAAATGAAAAAAAAAACAAGCTTCAATACTTTCTACTTTATTATGAAGTTCCATGAAGATCCTTTATGTCCGATACTATAAAATCTCTTAGGGACAAGTATGGTCCTTTGTTTCAGTGCTCAACCTCTACAGATTTGCTATAGGTAAGGCCTCATTTCCACTTGTCCTATAAGTTACAGAGAAGACATGTCTCTTTAACGCTTTCATAGACACATTTCGTCCTTAATTTCATTCGAATTGCTTTTTTAATATTCAGCAATTCGTTGTTTAATACCATATGCGACTGAACTCGTATATTCATGGCCAGCCGTGCCTACAACAAACATCACATCGTGTCATGAATGTGTAGCATTTGTGTGTGAAACTTAAATCCTTTTGACAGGATTAAAACATCTAAGTAGATCTCTAGATGTTGCATTAGAACCTTTGGCGAAAGTTACTGCAGTTGTTATTTTTAAGTGTTGGACAGCAGCAGAGAAAGAGATCATAATCTTCCCTTTTCCTCCATAACGTCACATTCAGTCTCATTCATCGGACATAATTGCCTATAAGTACGGTCGCCATTCTTTAAATATCTCCTCTGTTGGCATAGTTTTCTGGTACAGTATACAAGACCCTCATACATGCATACATAATTGGTCATTACAAACCGTCAGTCAGGATTACGGTCTAGCTTCTCACGCCAATTATGTTGTGCTGGTCAATTTTATGCATGAGTGGTGGAATCTACAGTTAAAAGTCGACGCGAACAACAGATTCTTGAGAAACTTTTTCATGGCAATTTTATTTACTCCCAGAGTTATTGCCAGAAATCTACTGAGCGCTAGTTGCTCTCCTTAAACCTGGAGTTTAAGCCGTGTCTCCAAACACTACCTACTTGGCTGCGACACTATAAGACCCTGCAATTTACCATTTCTAAAGACCGGAAGAATTATGTCTTTTAATCGTCACCATATGCCTGAAACTCCTTGAAAAATAGCTGTAACATGAGTGATATCCCTGCTTTCAAACTAGTCCACGTATTCATTTCAATAGAATCCGCGATCTGGAATCTACAAAAACGTCTGCCCTGAAAAAAACTGTGTGTAGAATTCAATTCATTCCTGCATTCTCTTACTAAACGAGAGATGGAATGTGATATTGATGGGGAGGAATAGCTACTTGATGCTTACAGAAATTCAGACCGTATGAACGCATTTCGCCCTAAAATACTTTGGTATGAGAAAGCTTTCTTAATGCCCAGGATTCCTGTCTAAAGGACAGTGGAAAAATTATGGTGACGACTGTAGGTACTTATGGTCCTAAATGCTTTTGACCCAAATTAATGTTTATTAAATAAGATTTCAATTAAAAATTCCTAGAAATCAAGAAGCCATCGAACTCTCTGATGAGTTCTCTACACTAGCTTTCCCTCTGCGTACCTGTAAGCTTATAATTGACAATGCAATCGTGGACCTTGTCAACAGTAGGTGGGCGGCTTCGGATACGGGCAAAACGGCGGTGAGAATCTGGCCAAAGCTGGATAAGAGGCGCTCATCAGCTCTGCTTAAACTCCAAAGAAGTAAGCTCAGTACTGCTATCGGGCTTATTACGGGCATTGCATTATAGGGACGCAAGCGAGGCGCATTGGTCTTGGACACGTTGCTAATGGCTTCTGTAGAAGCTGTAGAGATGAGGAGGAGAATGAAACTGTTCTTCATCTATTGTGCACTGCCGGCACTTGGACGGAGAAGAAATGGGCATCTGGGTGCCTACTACATGGAAGATCTGGATGAACTGTCATGTATTGGCAGTCTGAGCCGCTTCATTGGAAGTTCCGAATGGTTCCTAGACTAGGCAAATATGTAACTGTGGTATCACAATGGGCCCTGCGTGCAGCCTAAGTGTGTCGCTCATAACTCCATCGAGAGACAGCCACTTCGGCCTACCTACCTAAGAATACATTCACTTTGATCTATCAAATCATAATCCGTATTTTAAAAGCCCCAATTTTGCTCTCTACTGTTGCGTCCAATTCCAAAATGAACAACTTGAGTATTCTATCAACTATTCTTTATATGCATTCACACACACACACACTCACACAGAGTTATTATCATACAAACAAGAATGCACAAATTAGTGTAATAAAAACGTTTCATGGAACTTATGCGAAACATTTATGGTTTTTAGGTTAAAGTATTCCCTATCATTCATTACACTCAACGCTATTTATGATATGCCCAATGTGTGTTAAGGGGTTGGGGGGGAGAAATAGTGGCGGGTATTAAACTGGTGCGATGACTTTAGTAAAGTTGTAACGACTTTTGGTATTAAATGATAGCCAGTAAAGTAGTAGCTGTGGCAGCAGCAGCCATATCAGTTACTAAACAGTTACAGTCAAACCATAGAATTTTGAGTACAATATTTCCGTTATAAATAATCGTTGAAACTAAAGGACATAAACACCACACCACACTTTATATGTTTACAGACACTAAGGTTTTTATTTTTTTTTCTTTTTTTAGGACAGACATCCTAAGTTATGAAGCATAAGAAATACTGGCTGATCTGTCTGTCTGTCTAGGTCTAACATCTATGGTGCACTAAGTTTTTAAGCCGCTCGCAATAGTTTTGTTTGGAAGCCAAAAACCGAAAAACAAAAAAGAAAAATATTTTATTTGTTTAGAAGAGGCCAACAATTTCGTATTTAAAGATTATTTTGTGGCATTGCTAAAGCGCTATTAAAACTGAATAAAGTGGAAGAATTAATTAAAGATTCAAATAAAACATGAGAAACAAATTTGACCACAATATTTATATACCATGTGGACAGTGTGCTATCCGATATTTTATCTCACTGAGCCATGTATTGAAATTTAAAATCAAATTCTTTCGTAATGCCGGCAAAAATATGTATTTTGTGCGAACAAAAGAAAAACAGAATTGTTGAGGAAATTTAACTTCGATTCTTTTGTTCGGAAAGCCAAGGCTAATGTTTTTGCTTAGATGACCGTATTGGAGAGTGATGGCTTGAGGAGTAGTGATATTCAACACGATACCGAATGCCTGTCTTAGTCTGCCCCTAAGTTACTAGGGTTAGCGGGTGCGTTGTCGTTAACAGACAACTGGTTTACTCCCTGGCCGTATGGCCCACTGTGTTAGTACCCAGTGTGGCGGTAAAGCCACCTTGTCATGATCCGTTATGTGATGGGCTTGAACCACTCGAGATTCGGATGAAACCGACCAGTTCCCTTAGTGGGCATGTTCGCCATCATGCTCAGATCATTTAAACGTTCTGTCTACCCAAAAAATTGATGAGAAAATTTATGACGTCTGCTCTGGTGTGCAAGGAACTCGAAGAAAAGGTTTTACATTCATGACGTTTCCTCTACATCATTGCAACTTCTGCAGTAATCCTAGTGACGTAGATCGAGTTTGTCAGCAAACTTGGCAATAGAATAGTGGCCCGTTAGAATTCCTGCTATAGTGCAAATCGTTCTCTTGTCAAGTAATTCCTTGGTTGTCCTTCTGGCCACTGCTGGATGCAGCAGTTTAGTGCGAATCGTTCTCTCAAGAAATTCCTTGGTTGTCCTTCTGGCCACTGCTGTTTTAAGATTCGCAACCGCAGGTGTTTGGAACCACACATGGTTCATAGAACTCCACTCTACTTTTCCCAATTTGGAAAAGTATTCGCCGTAACAATTCAGAAATAATAAAAAAAGAGCTCTTCCCTAGTGGATTAATTATTGAAATCCCTCAAGAAGAACACTCCAAGCATTTGAGATTTGAAATTGTAACTCGTAAAAAACTATTTTGCATGCCTTCTGCAATACGGTGGTGTGAAGGCTAGGCCATAAACCTGGCTAAAGAGTTGTAATGAGCCAATAATATAATGAATTCTAATATTTTTAACGACAACTTTATTAAACATTTCAATTTTTAAATATTTTAAATCTAAACGATAACAAAATCATCTGTTAAATAAACAAAAAAAAAACAAGAATTCCCACTTCCGTTTTACCTCAAACTAAATTGCAAAAAACTACCCAAAAGAAATACAAATACAACTACAAAACGTTTAATGACTACAAAAGCCTTTTTCCGTTTTCCATTAACACATACACGAAATACCTACACACACAACACTCACTGCCATAACTCCCCAACATAACTCTCTATGATAGAAAGTAAGAGACATAAAACAGGGAAAAAAAGGGAAAACTGTACTCATAAACTCATACCAATCAATGAATCAAATGGTAACCCTCTTTAACAAAATAACAACAACAATAACAACAACAATAACAACAGCAACAAATCCATGGTTAAATGATCCATGCCAGAGGGGGGTGGAAAGAAAAGGATAACGAGTAAATGAGTAAAAATGGTTGTACGGGCAGACAGATGGGCACAAAAAAAGAAGAATTATTGTCTAACGGAAGTTTGGGCAATAGTCGTTGTTATTTGTGGCACTGAACACGGCGTCATCAAATGACGTAAAATACAAAAAACAAAAACAAAAACAACACATACACACACTCGAACGGCAATAACTAACTGGCTGTGCTTGCGGTAATCAAGTTGCTTTAACATAAAACATAACAACTACAACAACAACAACAACAACAATAACAATTAAAGCTGGGGTAAAAAAAATTGACACTTAAATTATATTATCCTGGCCAGAAATGCCATTAGTTTTGTTAATTTTTTTTTTTTTTTTGGCAATTTAGCCAGACGTTGAGTTGAATTGTTGATGGTTAAGAAGACAATATGGCGTATAACATTTATTCTATTTCAATTACCAACAAACATATGCGATGGAGGGGATAATGAAGAATATTCAAGTATTTTGTTATAAACGAACAAGAATGTTTCTTTGCTTTTTCGTCTGCATAACTTTTAATTTTCATTGGGAAGATCCTTTCAAACACAGTTGATCTTTCACTTTCCTAGCATACTTTGAATTTGTTTATCAAATGTTTGTTGACTTTGTTTTCCTTACAGTAATTCCCGCTCATTGCTCTCTTTAAACGCGATTTTGATCAATTGTTGAACAATTTTTAGTTACTCTCTAACACTGCTACAGCAATGTAGTACAAAACTTCCTAGTAACCTTTCGTTCATTGCTTCTGAATTTAAGGAATTAAGAGGCTTCAATTGGATATCAAATTGTGCATTCAGAAAGCTCAGTAAGCCTTGATACCTTCAAACATGTTAAAGTCAACAGTAGGCATCATAATAAAGAGTTGAACTTATTCAAAAAACACTTCCAGTCATTGCAATCCATACCGAAAGTCAATGCATTATCTCAGAGAGGAACAAAACAAGCAAAACAAAGAAAAATATATGAAAACAACAAAAGTTTCAATTGAATCAAGGCCCCCTTGGTTTGAGAAGAATTTTTGCCTCCCTTTAAATCCTACGTTTTGAAACATTCGCTACAATCCCACATAATAGCTCTTGTACCACTAATAACGGTGTTACTTGCCTGCAAGCATGCTCGTCTGCTTGAGCATTCCGAGAATTCTCTAATGACCCTGCGATACAGCAGAGGTTAATCTAATATTTCTTGCCTTACCTGCCTTACCAACTTCCCAAAGATCCAATATAATATTCAATTAAACCTTTACAAGAGCCTAGAGCCTGAATTTCGGCTGTCTATTGTATCTTCTGAAATTCTCCGCTACAAGACTTCGCTATAACAATTGAGCAAACCTACAGAATTACCTCTTGGGACTATTTTCGGTTTCCAAACTTGAATCAAGGCTCGTGGTGGTTGAGCAGAGAGGAAGGATATGCGTTTCTTGGTTATTTTAATAAACTGAGCAGGTTTTTTCTACATACTGTGCGTAGAAACTACCGAATATCGCTGGTTTTCTTCCAGTGGACTAAAAGAAAAAGATTCAGTTTAGAAAAAAAAGCATTTTTACTCACATTCCTACTCACATTCTTATCTCACATTTCTCATGCTAGTTGCAACATGAGCAACCATGTGTGTATACTAGTCGTATACGCAATATTGCTCATACTTCACTAATACCAAACAAGCAAGAAGTAGTAAAAATTAAAGTTTTCCAGTTTCAGTTTTTTTTTTAATAAAATTAATTTTTGATTTAAAATTCGTTTAATAAAAACTACATTCTTTGCAGTTTAAATAGAAAAAATCCATAAACTGTGTGGATGTACGTATTCAAAAAAAAATATGCCTTTTTAACCTTTTTTGGAATTGCTTACTTACTATGTTCTACAAGATTCATTTTAAAGCAGTGATTGGTTTGTTGAACTTTAAAGAATTCTCTATGCTTTCCTCAAGTTTCAATTATACAAAGTTTTCCCCCCTAAGAAGATGCTATGATGACAATGTCTCTCTTGTTACCTAAAGGCCAGGGACCTTTTGCTTGGTTTATCTTGGGAGGCTATTTAAGCCTAACGCAGGAATTTGTAACTCGATTACACGAATTGGCAAGTTGAGCACATTATTGACAATACAGCTCAACTGGCATTACGTCCATTTACGTCCATGGTTGGATCTTAATTGATCACAACCACAACCACAACAATTATTCCAGAAACTTTTTAACAAAATTTAAATACGTTTCAACTTAACATCCTCAAAAATAAATTTAAATAATAAATGAAACGCAAAAAGTTAAATACTATTAACACTTTAACACACACTTCATACTGCGCATGCAACAGCTATAGTAGCAGTCAAACTTACACTTGTTGTCCTTTTTACTGACTCTCATACACAAAACAGAAGAAAAACAACTTTACCTTTGCATTCCAGGTTTTATTTTCCATTCGCTTTTAGTAATTTTTTGTCTTCTTGTAATTTTTTCTATTGTTATTTAGAAATAATATGAAATAATAACAACAACAAAATAAAAAAAAGAGAGGAGGAGGGAAAAGACGGCATTTCATATTATAAAATCATGCTGTCGTCTGGGGATTTAATACAACCGACCGAAACCGAACTACTTAACAACTCAAACTGATTTCACAATATGCTGCCAACTGCCATATTTATGTCAACTCAAGCTTTAGAAAATGTTTTCCCCAGAACAGAAAGTATGAGAAACAATGGAAATTCATCTGTCTGGGTCTAGTTGGCTAAATAGTGGAACAACAATGATCGTCTATGTAAGAGTAATCGAGTTACAATAAAAGCCACAGTGCCACCAGTGGCATGAGTCAAGAGAAAGAAAACAAAAAGCCAGTCAACAGTGAAATTTGCTAAGTTACACTACAAACAGAAGCATCATTGGTCTGGTCTGGTCCGGTCCTGGTCTGGTCTGGTCCGTCTGGCCTGGATGACGACTGGTAGTTGGCTATTACGACAAATCGTTGGCAATATTTCTGTTTTCTTATTATTGTTGTTGAAATCAGTTCACACACATATACCTTACACATACAAAGAAATATTTGAAATGAAAAATAACAAGCAAAAGCAGAATCAAAATCAGAGCAGCCAATCATACTGTTTTTAAATGAAGGATTTCTTTTTTATTTTTTGCTTAGGAAAATGAATGCTTGACTCAAACGAATGAATGCCTAACTCATCACCTATTGTTCAGACATAAGATAGTTTTGCATTTGACGAAATTGAAAAATAAGGGGAAAAGACTTTTAATAAATTTTTAAATGACCACTTCGAATGGAAACCAGTGAACTGAAAAATTATCACCAAAAATTAAAGGATTTCTTAAGGAGGACTTTAAGCAAGAAAGCTGTTATTAACTGTTTTAGATCTGTTTAGATATAGAAAACAACATTGCATTCATTGAGTTTTATCGTTGGCCATATTATATTATCGTTCTCCTTGTGATCTTGATCCATTAACGAAATTAATCATGTCAACATTCTTGTCATAGATCACATAGAAGGAACAGAAGCTAACATTAATCGTAAATGTTTTAAAAGATTTAGATTTCATAAAGCAAAGTTTATAATCCAGCTATCTTATGCGTCCTCGTTAATTTTCTGTGCACTCAGTGTTACATACTGACTGATATATTTATTGCTTCAAGACTGCTTTTGCTTCATCATTTAGTTTAGAAGGCATTACTTGCTTAGAGCAGTGCTTGATCCTTCAAAATCAGTCAACATTGTTTCGTTTTTTTGGTAGGCATATCCAAAGACCTGCAGAAGATGTGGTCTGAGGAAGAGTAAAAGAGGTAGTCTTCTACATCAGGTGCTAGTGCCTTGCTTTTGCCATAAAGGTCATAAAGAGACAAAGGTTTTCCATCTCTTACTATCTGACATCTTTGAGTGCGTATTGGAGTGGATTGAAATTGGTTTTACTATGAGTCCAAATTCTGCACTAATTACGACTTCTTCGTGTAAGGTTCACCCACCCCTCGACTTAATCTTGTACGATTTAGTTGTTCTCAACGTAACTTTTTTCACGAAGGAAAATTGCCAAAGAAAGCCGATATTTTGTTGAGCCAAATTTTTACTAAGAAAGCCGTATATGCCAGTCATCGTTTGCTTGTGGGATTATATGGAGAGCCTCGTTCTATTAAGAACACAGTTTATCGATTAGTATTGCGTCCAAATAAGTATGGAGATCATAAATCGGAATTATTTAATCGAGATTCATGCCATAGGCAAGAAGAGCTACACCAATCATTGGGCGTAACTCAACCAATCAGCTCAAAGCGTTCAAAAGCAACACGATTCCTTAAAAGTCAAGAAAATTGGATGCCATTTGAACTTATGCTGGGAGATGCTGAAAGACGATTTTGCAGGTCTGAAATTCTATTTGATTGCTTTAAAAAGAAATCATTATTGCGTCGAATTACCACTGGCAACGAAAACTGTGTGTTCATAACAACAATTCCTAGTGAAAGAAATCACATGAGAAGCGTTAGTAACTAACAAAGTCTGCGGCCAAGAAGAAAATTCATTCCTTCAAGGTAATTCCCTCTACATATTTGGTGGGATCGAAAGTATGTGCTCCATTATGAGCAGCTCAAAATGGGCTAGCTTTTATGAGAGTTCTGTACCAGCAGAGTATGTACGAGTATATGCATAATACTGACAAACAACGCAGGACTAAAGTGAGAAGCTATCCTGTAATCTTAACGGAAAGATTTTATGTCCAATTATATAAGTAGACTACAAATAGTAGCCAAGATTTCGATGGTGGTTTGCTTTAAAAGGTCATTTCCCGAATGATTTTTAATGATCAGTAATGACTTCAATGAAAATAAAGAAT
>QOCX01002385.1:0-22698 GCA_005959815.1 Sarcophaga bullata | reverse complement strand
ACACTACAATTTGTAAACATGACAGTTGAAGTTTGTATTTTTTTTTAATAATCAAAACATAATTCAATCACCATAATATCTAAAAAAAGTTCTCCGATCAAAACCAAAGTACACTTTAAAGTCTATAATAAACACATGTTTTTTACAGACTGACAACATTATCTTTAGTTCTATTTATACTTCATTTATATTCGATCTGGCAACTTTTAAACTGTTGACCCCTTATTACTCTTGGGTTGTTGTTACAATTCTTTCATTTTTATATTTCGTACTCTTTCTATATCGATTTTTTTTTATAAATATTTTGAGTTGAAATATAGGTTGTTGCAGTTTTCGCCTATTTTGGAATAAAATACCAAGGTAGTCCAAATGTTAAGAGAGAGAAAATTTGGAATAAAAGCTTTTTTTTTACTACCTATAGCTGAGGCAGTTGAATAACACCCATATATGGCGGTTGCAACTGCGGCTTCCGAACATTATTGACAGCTTTTAACGATCACATTACTAAGACTTTACAATCATAGACAACGACTTGTGTTCGCTGAATGGAAAATGACTTCAATTATCATCAAAAATCGTCTTCAGCGATGAAGCCTTTTTCTTGTGGAATTTGGAACGATACCAATCCAAATGGGAATGAATTCGTCCAATGCAGCTTTTTGGTGTGGCCTTTTAGCTGGCGGCATTATAGGTCCATATTTCTTTGAAAACATTGGTCAGGCAATCACTGTCAAAAGTGAACAAAATTTGGCCTAAATTGAAAGATTTAAATACCAAAGACATGTGGCTGTAACAGCACGGTGTTATATACAAAACATCTCGATTGAATGCATCTCATCCGACGTGAAGGTGATGTGAACTGACCACTGAGGAAGTATGATTTGAAGGGAATTTTCTCAAGTCACAAGTGTATCAAATCAAAGAGCTGCTCAAACATAAGCCATATCATCGATCAAATTTCATTTGATTTTTATGCCAGATTAAAAGAAAATTGCATATTTCGAATGTCTTTCATCCACAGAACCTTGACAGACATTTAAACGATGCTATGTTCCACAAAAATTTCGATGATATCTCAAATAGACTTTGTTTTATTTAAAGGCAGAAAGCACTAAATAAAAGCCCCTAAACAATGGCGAATAATCTACTAAAGTTCAGGAAATTGTATACGAAAACAGGATGGTTTTCTGTAGTACTCTTCTGTTTTGTAGGCTACAACAGTTTATAAATGCAAGGTTAGGTTAAGTAGCGCACTACCCCCTTGAAGGAAGAGACTACACATAGGCCAGCATTTAGGCCCATTGTTGTGCAAAAAATATGACTTCCATTAATTGGTTTTGAAATCAGTTTACAAGGTGCGGTTTCAAATCATTTTTTATGATTCAAAGAAATGTTAATCGGATATAAGTTTTAGTACGTTTCACTCTCAAATATAAGAACAACATAATAAAAAAAGAAAAAGCAGAAAAACAATAAAATTTGTTGTTGTAAAGAGTGAAATATTTAGTTAACCATAAATTTTTATCTTGAGAACAAAGTATAAATCAGTTTACAGGTGCGGTTTCAAATCATTTTTTATGATTCAAAGCAACACGTTAATCGGATATGAGTTTTAGTATGTTTCACTCTCAATATTAAGACAAGTAATAAAAAAGGAAAAAGCAGAAAAAACAATAAAATTTGTTGTTGTAAAGAGTGAAATATTTAGTTAACCATAAATTTTTTATCTTGAGAACAAAGTATTTCTATTACTTATGATCATATGAGAAACCTAAGCACACCTAAGTAACTATCGTATCATTGATGCAGGTACAGATACCTGCAATTGTGTGTTATTGCAAAAACCCTTTTCAAGAATTTGTTTCAGTTTGTTAAAAGCAATTCTCTTTTAATTATAGATTTAGAAATTTAACATTTTCATATTTTACGTGATGTTTTCAATAAAGTACTACTACAATAGGAAAACTGTTGAAACTTTAGAGAACAGTATTGCAGTATTTAACTGTTGAGTTAAAGTTTAAAACTATAATTTGTCCATTAAACTTTGCACAACCTTAAAAGATTACATAACGATTAATTAATAGCAAATTATACGTGGTAATACTAGTAGTATTATCGATTTGTAATCGAAATAAATTTAAAATTAATTTTTATGATTTAAGTTTTCATCATTTAAGTTTTTATTTGTCTTTTCTTAGCCGAGGTTCGATGACATTTATTGAGGTATGATCATGGTAAACCTCGTTGTACTTCGTTGCTGCAATTTATAGTATATTACGAAGTAGTGCATTATCGTCTGGCTTAATTTCTATTATTTCTCTATTAAACTTATATTAAGTTTAAGAGATGATATCACTAACTTATGAATTTATTAACACAGAAGTGGGTGCTTCTTACTGGACCACGTTTAAAGTCCCAACTTACTGACTTAATTGGTCATTACAACCCTTTGGTCAGGATTAAGACCAAACCTTTGGTCAGGATTAAGACCTAGATTCTCATACCACTTAAGTTGTGTATGTTGATTTAAATCATAAGTGAAAGAACGTTAGAATTTGGAGAAAATTTTCCACTTATATTGTGTGCATTTATAATGTATGTACATGAGTGATGCGACCGACCTACAGTTTTTAAAGTCAACTCCGACAGACTTGTGAAAAACTTTTTATGGCAATTTTATGTACTCACGGAGCTTTTGCAAGAAATCTACTGTGAGAGGAAGTAGTCAAAGAAATATTTTTTTAAATTTTGTTTTGCTGGAGATGTCTGACCTTGAGGTTTAACCCATAGCCTCGTGTCTAATAAGGCAACAACATATTACATACTAGAGTAAAGGGACTTCATACACATAAACAGCTGATCTTAATTTCGTCTACAGTAGCTTAATGGAGAAACTTGATTGATGAAACTGAAGATCCTAGAAGAAGTTTTCTGAATATCGCGTGACTCTTTAAGAGTCGAAAAATAAAATTTTTAGGTTATTGCAATTTAAGAGACTTAAAAGACATATGATTCTGCTTCTGGTTTACATCAAGTTTCTTAGATACTAAAAAGTCCAGGATTTTAAGCATGACACAGCAGTATTTGCAACTCTATTGCTTACTTCTCTTAAAGCCATTCCGTTTTCAATTTCTTATTGCCTCTGTTCTGAAGCATATGTTGGTAACATTTGATTAAAAATTTAAGATAACACAGCTATTTCCAAATAGGTGTGGCAAATTCACAATCAAATTTATCATTCATTTTTAGCGCTTTATTCTCATTTGGAACATGCTTTCAGAAGTCTTTAATAATTTCTACAAAGTAGATCGACTGAAAAAGAACTATATACGGTATATATGTATATGTATATATATGTATATGTAAACAAACAAACCTATACTACATATAAAGAAAACCAGACAGTCATTATATGAGGTTCATGAATTTTTAAATGCTCATTTACATTTTCAAATTAAAATTGCTTTTAAGCTTTAATTTCAAAATTAAACATGGTTTTTATTTTTTATTGCCATGCAAATACAAATGCTATGAAACAATCTATACATGTCCCATTGAAAATTCATTCATCATTCGTCATATTATCAAGTATGCACAACGAATTGTAATGAAAAATTATGAAAAAGGGCAATACAAGTTCAAAAACACAATAAAACAAAAAAATAAAATCATTATTATTATTGTTATTGTTATGATTATTAATGAATTTGTTATTTGAATAATTAAAATTATTTCCTGATTTTATTTTCATTTTGTTTCTTTTATTTTTATTTTTCAGATACCGTCCATAATTGGCTTCCTAAATTTGGATTGATATGCTGCTATTCGAATAGTTTTTAGTTTTAAGTTCAATACTATTGTTTAATTAGTTCAATGCTAATTTAATTGAAATAATTTTAAGTAATTTAATTATAATATTAATTTTAATTTAAATAAAAGATACATAATAAACTAAATTAAAAGAAAGAGTTTTTATTCTGTTCGAAATAAATGTAATGTCCAAGAGATAAAAGGTGTTAAGATGTTGGAACTAAGCACATAGGTGCGGAAATTAAGCACAGAAGAAGGTGATCAGATAACGCACTGTAAGGGATAGAAATACTTTCTGTCGAAAAAGGTCACTCCAGTGACTTTGTTCCCTGCAGGTCCTTAAATACACAAAAAAAAAAAAATCAAAAAACTATTTTCAACATTTCTTTTCTTGTTTATCTACTGAGTGCGCCACTTAAATTATGAAATTGTTATGCTTTTAAATCTATAATTAAAAGAGACTTGCTTCTGGAAATCTTATTAAAGCTGGAAAAAACAATTCATACAATACAGCAACGATTTGTTTTAGTCTCTCATATGATCACACATAGATATGCTTTATATTGTCAGATAAAATTTTACGGCTGGCTAAACATCTCACAGTTTACAATAACAAATAATGTTTTATTTGCCGTTTTTTTTTCTATTTTAATTGTATTGACTTATATTTGAGATAGAAACGTACTAAAATTCATTATATGGTCAACAGTGTTAGTTTGAGTCTTAAAAAAATAACATTTGGGGTGTTAACAGATTTCAAAACAAAGCCTAGTATGCTTAATTTCTAGCCTTTAAAATAATAAAAAGCTTAAGGTCCGGTTAGCCAAACCTAAGCAGAACGTAACAAAATTTACGTTCGATTTTAGAATACGAAAAACAATTAAAGCGATCGCAGAATCGTGATGTAATTTCGGTAAGCAGTTACATTGCTTTTCATATGCTAAAAATGAATTTATGTTCCATGGACGTTTGAATAACCGGGGCTTGAAGGCTCACTGGACCACATTAACACAATTCGTATTGCTGTTGAATGGACACAACAGTACTACTCTCATCTATACATGTCGTTATTTTGAGCGTGCAGTTGACATTTCTTTCAGATCGGAAATTTCTGCGGATGTATCCGACATAGTCATTGAACCCGATCGTTTACTGTGTATGATGGCACTCATTATAAGAAAGAAATAAAGCGTATTAAAAGGAAGAAATGCATCAAATTTTCTAACTTCTTTTTGAATTTGGTAGACGTAGTCTAGTAGTTAGTGTGTTGGCTTATTGGGCTTAAGGCCACGGTTTAAATCCCAGATCAAAGATCTCCAACAAAATGAAGTACGAAAAAACATGTCTTAGGCGACTGTCTCTCTGGAGATTTCTGGCAAAAGATCTGAAATTAAATAAAATTGTCTTAAATCTATCGATCGGGATCGAAAGTGAGAATTGCGCTTTACACCTGCAAATGAATGCAGGCAAGATGTATGGTATCAGAGCAACCATCAAATATTAGCTCCATCTCAGACTGGGCGGAACCAACCAACCTTGATGTACATGTTTAGTGGACGGTGTAAACACCGATGCCACTGCCGACTGCTAGACAGAGCACGAAATCAGCCAGCTGTCTTGATCACCAGAGTGCTCTGTTCCACTTCCGCCAAGGAATCATTGGCTATACTCAATTGCTGACCCTCTGACATTCTATTAAAGCAAAGGGCTGAGTTAGTGGCAAGAAGACTCAATGTTGTTTAAACCTGGTCCAACATCAGGTTCGATTATATGGTTTTTTGTAATTTTCTGGTCTAAAAAAGCGGAGGTCCCCAATTGCACCTTTGAGGTTTATGCCAATGGCTCAAAAATGTGTGACAAGCTGGGCTGTAGTATATTTATTAAGGGGTTTAATATTAAACTTTAGTGTTTTCCAAGCGGAGATCATGTCCATTTCGAAAGCGACGACGTGCTTGTTGGGTAGCGGGATTTTCTTTGAAAACCTGTTGATTTACTGGGACAGCCAGGCTATGATCAATCATTTATCCAACGTCCATGTCTATGAATGCAAAGGACTTCCCTGAAAATCTCTTGATTTAATCGAATAGACGGACTGCGTATAAGTCATTAATGAATGGTGAATATTTCTTAGGAAAATTTTGGATCATTCAAACGTAACTCTTATATGTTCCGGAACGTAGCGATATACTCGTTTAGAATGTATAGTTCGAAAAAGCTTGAATTGTTATTCCTACCGCCACTGCTGTTTCTGTTATTATAGTTCGAAAGCCATTGCTTTACACAGCTTATCGTAGACGCGAACCAATATCTGGTGATGCCATATCTGAGCTTTCATTGTTTATAAATTTAAACAGAATGAATAGTTATTTCAATTAAAAAAAAAGAAAAGAAATCTTTTGTTAAAAATGTTCTTCATTATATTATTACTGATTTGATTGTATAAATTCTATGCAATAAATGAATAGAAGATTTTTTTTTAACGATAAATAAGAAAGCTTTGTAAAGTTCTTTTTTCCCAAATAAATCTATCAATCGTTTGTTAGAAAGACATTTAATTAAATTAATTGTTTATTAATGTCACTTAAACAGAGTCAAAAACAAACATCAGCACGAAACTGTCGCATTAAATTTATCAAATCTAGCCCATCTTGGTTTTAAAATAACATACAGAACGAACATCATCTGTTCGTCTATAGTTATGCTAATAAAAGTGAAATTTCATTTCAGTTTCGAATATAATGGAAAAGATAAAGAGAAAGAAAAAAAAAATAAATAAAAACTAATGCAGCTGCGTTTATTTAAATTAAATTTTAATGAATAAAAAGCAAAAATATTCATTGTTTTATGTGATCACTTTTAACTATATTCTGCAGCTCTACGTGAAAATTAGCAGATTGATTAAAAACTCCCCTGGAGGCAGAGCCCGTATAAGTGAGGACTTAACATTTGTTTCTTTACAGAACTCATGTATAATCAAATCACATCAAACTAATCTTATGATTTATTGTGCAGAAGTCGAAGCAGTCTAGTAGGTAGTGTATTTTCTTATTATAAGCAATGGCACAGTTCAAACCCCAGGTCAGACTTCTGCAACAAAACGAAATATGAAAAAAAATTTTCGGAGAGTAAATAAAAAATTTTCCTATCGTTTGGACTCAACTTTAAACTGTAGATCCCGCCACTCATATAGAAAAGTAACACACAATATAAGTGGTGTGAGAAGCTAGATCGTAGTTCAAATTAGAAGGTTGTAATGACCAGTTGTGATATGTACTTTGGTAACTAATACTCACATATACGGGCCGCGGTTAGTTTGAAGAATATCAAAATACTACCTACATTGGATAAATAATGTTCTCTTCATCTTCACAACAACAATGAAGTTTGAAGGTTCAATTTTAATGTGTGACCCATTGGGTTTCATAGTGATCGCGTTTTCTATTAATAAAGTGCCGTGATTCAATGGACCAGAAATCTGTTATAGGGGGTACCATCAATACGGTGCTTAACAATCAATCTGCTTTCAAATGTTCCTTTCTCACCACTAGCAATTCAATAAACTAGTAAACGTAAAAATAATCATTTACCGACATGTCATCGACAATAGCAACAACAACTAAAACCATAACAACATGATCTTGTTAAGGTATTTTCGTTTGATTTTTTTCTCTTTGTAATGAAATAACATCGTAAAGTTTAATCATATTAATGCTGTTATTGTTGCAAATATTACAATTACTTATAAATTTAAGAAGCTTAGCTTTAATGTGAAATGAAAAAAAAAAGAAAAATACCAAAACTGGGCCACATGCGATCGAATGAGTATAAAAAAGTTGTAAAAGGTTATCCATTTTTCGATTTCAAAAGTAATAGTGAACGGAGCTATGGTACCTTTGAAGGTAGTTTTTGATCACATTATCGCATATTTCAGAACTGTTTTTGGTGCCTAACATTTTTGCCAGACCGGTGATTTGAAACCACTATCTGAATAACTCTTTATATATCATAAGTTACTAAGAAAGTCTACTGCACGCTTTATATTGCGCATGTGCATGTGTATGCATTTTGTTGAAAGAGAATTTATTATAATCGACAAAATGCAATTGTACTGTAATTACCTTTGAAACCATTACTGTTTTTGTTTTGTTGTGTTTATTATTGTTTATTTATTTCGATTTTGAATTTTAAATATTCTGCCATCGTTTTTTCTTTGTTCTTTCTGTATTATACAGTTAATATGAATTGCTTTTTGGTTTGAGCATTGTAATTGCTTTACAACAACAATAGCCGTTTTTTTTTTACTACACTACGTCACGATGAACAGGATGATATATGGAAGTGTGGTGTGATTAGTCTTTTTTCATGGTATTTAATACTTAAACACAGACACATATGTGCGAACAAATGTTTCTCATAAGAATGTATGCGTGTTTGTATAAACGTGTGAGTGTCGTAAAGTTTTATTGCTGTTGCCAATGTTTGTACACTTAATTGTTGTTGGTTTTTTGTTATTGTTTACTTTAATTTCATTTGTGGGAGTTTAATTGAGATTTACCGGCGAGTACTCTACAGTGGTTTATAAAGGTTTTTCTAGAGAATATGAGTTTAATGGACAATTAAAATTGTTATAGAAACGGTAGGTTGCTCTACATTGTATATTGTCAGTAAAATAGGCTATCGCGTTATATATTTATTGGTTACAAAATCGCCAGTTCACCAAGGCTATCAGAAATTCAATATCTTCCATCTGAAGTGTCATATATTTAGTAAAAGGTTTGCCCCTTTACGAATTCAGAATGAAGTGCCGTATCCATATTGAGTCCAATTTAATGCAGCATTGAAAGTCAGCAGAACATAAATATCGTATTAAATAAACTGATGGGTGCTAGTAGATCAACAAAGGTTTCAACGTAGTTTTCAAAAAAAATTTGCTTCAGTGAGGAAGTTCACTTTTCTTAAGGTGGTTACAATAATAACCAAAATCATAAGCGATGATGCATGGAGAAATCAGAAGTGGTTGTGGAAAACCAATTGCTTACTAAAAAATTGACTGCCGGTAGTCTTAATGATCGACGGGTGTCATTAGGTCGTATTTTTCGAAACTTACGCTGGAATAATCGCTACCGTGAATCACTTTTGACCGAAAATGAAATTATTGACTGGACTGTTTCAACAAAATTGTGGCACGAATCTTACAAGACGTCCAATTTTGTTCGATTGCATGAAAAATTCTCAGAAAGTGTAATTTCACTTTTTGAGCGTGGCAATGTAATGTTAGAGCACTTTAAAACAATATTCGTCAGGTTGTTACAAAGATAACGTTTTCATTAAATCCATTGGCATGCACTGACCGACTACCGAACACATGAGACAGTTGTGTGAGCATGATTCTTGATTTATTAATTTTTGCTTGTATCGCAAGACAAGTGGCAAAAACGACCTGACGATGTTGATGAATCTCTTCTAAGAAAAGTGTTCGTATTTCAATATATAGTTTTGTTGTGAAGGCCTTTCAGGAATCGCCTTCAACTACCTGACCGTCTACTTTTACAGCCATTGAAGCCTGTACTTTTAATTTGCACTCTATTTTGGGTCAGCTGATTTGCCATATAAAACTCTATAAACTGATTCGTAAAGGTATCCGTGCGTGAACAGGTAGAAAACAATTCAATACGATACAAAAGTAATGCACTTTGGTTTCAATTGTAAAGCTTAAAAAACTCGGTGTAGACCTGTTGGCTGGTCACTTGTAAAATTCAACTTCTTTCATTGTGATTCTTCTTCTTCTGCGGCTTCATTTTGATTACCCACCATTTTTACAAGTTTTTTAAGTCTTCTTCTCTTACCTCATGGTTCTTGCTCAGTAAATCTGTATGTGTTTGCTTGCTTGTGATGGTTTTTTATTTTCATTTTCATGATTTTATGTTTTTTTTTTGTTTAAATATTAACATAATTAAACAATTTGAAATCTTTGTTAAATTTATAGCTTTATTTAAATTGGTTTAAATACAACTTTTATACGCTGCCACTTCTTATACCACTTTTAAGCTATTTTTACTGCTGTTGTTTCTGGTTTAATCAGTGTTGCCATCTCGTGTGGAATTACACATATTGTGTGTAATTTTAGATTCTGTGTGTAGTCTGAGTATAATTTACTTATGGTGTAATTTGTTTGTAATTTTACTTTTAAATTTATCGAAGACATTGATGTTGATTTTAATAAAAGCCGATGCTTTTATTAACAATGTTGCATCCCTTATTTAAATACCTTTGGTCTTGCATGTGTTTTATATTTGTATTCTTTTGTTTACAATAAACGTTGGTAATATTAAATGCATATTAATTTGAAATATTTGTACGTATGAATATATAATTTTAATGTTCAAATGGTATACATACATACGAATATGTATAATATTAGTAAAAAAAATTAGAATTTTGCGGTTGTATGGTGATGGCAACTCTGGGTATAATGCTGTTGACTGCTGCTGCTGCGACAGCTGTTGTTAATGTTACAACGTTAAAAACGCTGTTGATGGTTGGCTTCTTTTTTAGAAAACAAAGGTAAAATGTGAACATCAACACCAACGCCACCGACAGCTACAACAACAACAACAACAGCCACTGACATATAGAAACTGCGTGAATTTAAAAATAATACCAAAATTGTTAACAACAAAACCCACAACAAGTACAAAAGCAACAATAACAAGAAGAAAAACAAAATAATAAAAGCCAAAATCATCACAAGCAGAAAATCATCCATCGCGTTTCTAGTCTTTTATTATTTTTTTTAGCTTTTTTGTTCATTTCGATTTAATTCGATTCACAGTTTGAGGAAAACAAAAAATGCTCTTTATTTTTCAGTTGAGTGACAAACGGGAACCTGAATAGTTCACAATATTTTTAAACGATATTTTTGTTGTTTATTGTTATTGTTGTTGCTATTTTGCTTTTATTCTAAATTAATGAAATCAATTAAAAATTGGAAAGCAAATCATTTTAACTAACATAACTATCAGTTACCATTACAAAACAGTGTTGAACAAGAAAGTATTAAAATAAGTTTGATTGTAGTGTTAAAATACTTAGAAGAAAAGAATTAAAATAAAAATGCAATTAAATTACTTTCTAATCAGAGTAAAGGAAAACGTGTCAAGTGTAAATATTTAATTTAATTGTTTAGAATTAAAAAAGAAATAAAAGTAATAAAACAAACGTTCCAAGCAAACAGCTGATTGTTGCAAAAAAGAAAAAAAAAACAAAAAAGAGACGCAACAAAACCAAACCAAAACAAAAGAATTACAAAAACATGTAAAATTTTTTTATGTAAACGAATACAGTGCCGATTAATGTAATGATGACAGCTGAATAAAATAAAAAAAGTTCTAAAATTGTAATCAAAAAAAGAACTTCAAATAAATATTAACTGATAACTCGAGCTTAAGCCTGCCTGCAAAAGAATTGTGGTAAGAAGAGCTTTTCTTACAAAAGATCTTCCAATTTTTCTTACAAACTTTGTAACAATTTTTATGGACTCTATTGTTTATGCCTGAATCAAATAAGCGAATTTATTTTTACTCACAAGATAATGAGCTTGGCCCATTATAAGTAAAAAATTAGAAAATTTTTGTGTTTTTTGGCTGTTAAGATCTTCAAACCTTTTTTTCTGAGACTGAAGACATTCTTTAGAGTGCTATGTTTGATAATGTATGATAATTTCAAGCGGTGGCCCATATGGCCCATTGTGTTACCCAGTGTGAGTTAAGCCCCCACCATGTCTAAATTTTTAAACTTTCTCTCATCCAAAAATCGTTCACGTCTTTTCTGAAGTGCCAGGCCGTTTTCTTTACATATGGCAGCTCCTGTAGTAATCTTAGTGAGGCGGACAGAGCCTGCCAGAGTGAAACTGCCAATAGTGCTGTATCTCCTTGGAATTAAGGGCAAGTGTTGAATGCTTCGCTATTTGCTTTACAGATACATGACACTGTTGAACTACTTTGAATGTGGTGTACCCACTCTTTGGTGACTAGAAGGCTTCTTTGCTATCAATAAATTTGTTCTTGTTTGTGGCTGTTTTTAAAGGCAATATTTTCGCCTGAATAATAAATTTAAAATATAACTGTTCGGCAAACTTTACACATCTAGCTACGTCGGGTAATCTTGATTAGTTGTTGGATATTTAGATGAAGTTCTCATAAAGGGCTCTCCCCTTAACTGAGTATTCATGTAATTCCGTGATATTATGGTGTGTAGAATACATTTTAGAGTAATGAACAAAGCCTTAGGAGGGATTCCAATTCCAAGTGTTCTTATGATTGCTTTTTGGGCACTTATCTATTTTGAATATTTTTCTTTTGTAAAGACATTCATGTGGAATAGAATTTAAAACATGCAGGTAACACTTAAATCGTCTGCAGTAATGAATTTTTGGTGAACAATTCATCTCCTAGTAGTTTATTTTTGCCAATAAGGACAAGAGTTGTCTTAAAAATTGTAACAAGTTATCGAATAACATTGTTTTATCTGTGTGAGATTATATAAACCACGTGTAGATTTTTCATTTTAGAAATATTGTATAAATGATTTCATTCTCTTATAGTTCTGGTTATAAAATATTCTATGAAAAAATAAATTTTAAATGTTTTGATTTTTATTCCAATTGATACAAAAGACTGACCTCATTTGAAACTCTATAATGGCCAGCCAACAAATATGGACAAGAGAATGTAGCGAAATTTTAACTGAAGATCAAAAATGAAATCAGTGACATCGAATATTAAAGAAATTGTATAAAAAAAAGTACAACAAAATTCAATATGAGAAGTATTTGAAATGAAAGGCTTGTTAAAAAGCATCTCCTTCCCTATCTTTTTATTATTTCTTTGCGTTGTGCTTGGTTTCATTAAAAACAATTGCGGCTAAGCAGGCGATAAGTCATATTGATTCTGATTGACAGGATTGACAGTATATTGCCGTAGAAATAACATTGTCTGAACATGAATTGAGTTGTTGTATTGTTGAGGAGGAACTTTCTTGATTGCTACCTGGATATCCCAAGGCAGTGCTGCGTATTATTTATGATGGTTGTTGTTGATGTTGTGTTTTTATTGGGGCAAAGTTCACGCGATCTGGCAATCATTGATGCATGTTTTTACGCACTCTCATCCACTATGAAGTACGTATTGCTTCGAATAACTTTCGAATATGGGATCCAATAATGCTAAGCTTGCAGCAACGAATATTATTCTCGCTTATCATTAAAAAATATTAAAAGCTTTTAAACAATATCAAATCACCTTGTTCTGATGACATTTTGAATCCTGCAGTCAAGAGCGTAGAATTTTGCTTACAAATCGTGTATTATCTCTGGCTTGGTCTTGGGTTAGAATTCTTGGCTGGCATTTTTCAATAAATTTGACAGTTTTATTAGGGCAATCCATCCAAATCCCCTGAACAAAGCATTGTCGATGAAAACTGGGTGATAAAAAATCTTTCGTGTCCATTTGTCAAGTGCTGGACAATGATAGAGAAGATTTTCGGTGGTCTCCTCTTTTTCTCCGTCAATAAAGCATCTGCTGAAGTCGTTGAGATTTAAGATTAAGATTTTTACCTAAGGACCTTACATTTACATAATGAGTTGGATTTTTCTGGTAATACAAGTGAGTACTGGGTGATCTGTGATCATGATCTGCGTCTTAACTTTGGCACAGGACTTTCTCGACTCGGTCCTTCCAACGCAAAAAAATCGTCTTCTTCGCTGCCTTCTGCAAATTCCCGCATTAAGTACCCGGCTGGAGCATTCACTAACATCCTCATTCTAGTCTACATTGCCTTGTCAAAAAACTGACTAACAACCTCCGATTATTTGATGATGGTCTGATGCACGACACAAGGAAAGTTTTGTTTACTTAAAACTCACTTGGTTTGGGAAGTGTTTTTGCCTCCTTTTGCCGTTGAGCATATCTTTCACGCCACAGAAGTAAAGTAGAAACTGATTTGCCATTATAAGAGCCTCATGCTCAAATGCTTGCGGCCTGACTGTCAGATAGTATTGCTATATTCTGTCTTGTACTCGATGTGGTCCTTTCAACGCAAACAAGGTTGTCCTCTTCGCCAACTTCCGCAAGTTCCTGCATCATATACACGTCTCGCCGGAGTATTCTCCTCTATTCGAACGGCATCGCCGAGTCAGCGCAGTTGGCTGCTAATACGCTGCACAACGTTCACGTCGTTGAGGAGCTCATACGGCTAGTTGCTGGATCGAACGCGGAAATCATCGCCAACTCGCACTCGATCGAAGATTGCACGTAGGACTTTTCTCTCGAATACTCTCAAGACTGTTGCATCAATGTTTAGTAGTGCCCATGCTTCTGCGCCATAAAGAAGCATGTGTAGGATGAACTTTTTGCAGAGTACTAGTTTTGTCTTACAAGAGAGTTCTCTGCTACTCAGTTGCCTATTGAGACTATAGTAGCACCTGTTGGTAAGAGTGATCCTACGCTTGATCTACAGACTGACATCATTTTTTATGGTACTGGGTATACTTCCTTTTGCCCTCATTAACTGTCCAACCTATCTTATTAAGTTGCAAGTATGCAAGTTATTTACTGTATAAGCTGATCTGTATAGTAAAAAAAAGTCGGCATATGCATTCAATTGCTTGATAAGGTTTTTCTGAATAATGAACTTTGATTTTAGACGATTGTGTTCTTGAATTTTTAATCAAATCAATACGATTTCTTATCATTTTTCATATTTTGTTTGCATTTATTTAAGCAGACATTGTATTGTATGACGATGATGGTGATAACTACTAGCACCCACTGTAGCTTTAAGTCTTACAATTTGTTGACGCATAATTATTATTATTCTTATGGCATTGTTGTTGTTGTTAGTGTTGTTGGTTTCCTTGGTTTCTGAAGGTTGCTTTTGTTTACGACACATGTTGAAAAAATAGCTAAACAACGATTTGTTTTTATTTTTGTTGTTTTTTTTCTTCTTCATTCTTTCTATCATCTAATGTTTATTGATGTTGTGTTGTTGTTGTTGTAGTTTTTATTGTCGTTATTGATTAGTTTTAATACAATACACTACTGGCACAATAAATTAACAACACAACAATAACAACAACAACAACAATAACAAAAACTATTTTAATTCAATTTCAAATTTGTTTTCTAGCACTCTCTTTCACTTACACTGTCTTTGTCTCTTTCGCACTGTGTCATGCTTATTAAACAAAAAGTAACAATTGTCAAGGCTTTTTTCGCTTTATTGTTGTTTTAGTTTTTCTACACCGCTATTCAAAGGCATTTCCATACTTGCTCAATCAAGGCTACACAGTTAAACAACAGAGAGACAAAGAAGACTCTTAAATCCTTTGCAAATAAAACGCCAAAAAAAAACAACAACAACGTATAAAATTATAAAATTATTTGGAGCATAAAAGTGTATAATTAAGCTTGTTTTTGTTTAACAATTACTGTAATTATTATTACAAAATTAATAATAATTAAACAAAAAAATGCATTGCTTAAGATTTTTGCCTAAAACAAAGTGTAAAAAAGAGTACAAATTGTGTGTAAATCAGAGAGAATTTTTATGAGTGCAATAACAATAACAGTAACACTAATAACATCATTTAATTATTATTGCGTATGTGTTTGTAGTTATTTACGTGAGTATATTTTACGCTTTGATAAGTAAGAAACAACAAATAAAACAGAACAAGAAAAAAAATTATTAAAAAATCAATTAAATTGTAATCGATAACAGGTGGCATTAAATGTGCTTAAAAATACTTTGATTTGAAAAACAAATAAAATTTAATTCCCTTTGCATGGAATCGTACAGTGTTGGAGAAATAATAGAGACATACAAAAATTTCCAACATCTTCACTGCATAAATACGACAAAGTATGCTTTTCTTTTGTTGTATTGAAGAGATTCGTTCGTACAGCAACCATACTTATGATCATTATACTGCACTATACTGTTCTATACTGTTTTCACTAGGGCGAATGCTGTGATAAGTGTCAGGTTAGTGCTGGTTGTCAACAATGCCATTTCCCTATACGGCACTTGGTGTGGGATCAAGTCTTTCCTTCTGGGATGCATTAATATCTCACAGGTTCCAAGAATAATTCGCTTTCATCGTCACAGAATCTACATGTTGGGCTCGAGATAACCTCCATTCTGAATAAGTGTATTTTAATTCTATCGGACCTTGTCAAAAGACCGATTCTCAAACTCACCATTTATTGTCATTTAGCAACTAAAGTTCTTGTTACCTCAAACCAGTTTGGATTGTGACCAGTCTTTCCTTTCTTCGCCTCCTCATAAGATTGTCTGCTTACTCTGCATAAGTGAACTTTTAGGCTATCGGATCCTGTCAAAAGACCGATTCTCAAACTCACCTTTTATTGTTATTTAGCAACTAAAGTTTTGGTTGCCAGTTTGGTTTGAAACCAGTCTTTCCTTTCTTTGGCTCCATCAACAGCATGGAGTTTCGACTTCTCCTAAGATTGTCTGCTTACACATTGCCAAGAATTTTCACATGATCTGCGACCCAGTAGTGGGTAACCTTACTTTGCCTTTCTATTTGTCCGCTTCTCAAGTCAGGCGCATACTATGTTCGATTTAATCTCGTAAAAGCCAAGTGCTCAAATGGAGGCTTAAATATCAGATAGTATTGCTAAGTTCGGTTTTATGTATCTTCTATCCGAGATGAATTTCGGTGGCACAGGCTTGGAGGGTATCTGTGAGTTTCCCCATGGGTACGGAATATTTCATTCTGGGCAATATTTAATTACCTTCAATTTTTGTTGTGCAATGGTGTCGTATGCGCATTAAAAAATGCTTAGAGAATACGGAATTGAGACAGTGTAGCCATCTAGTTGCTATCCTATTCGTAATGCTATGATAACTGCCATCATGAAATAGTTGACAGCATTCCTTTACTACTCTGATGTTCGATGTTCTCTTAATGGCGATATAATTTGTTTTTGGACATTGGGGATATACTTTGGAAACCATTCGCCAGTTGTAAAGCTATCAGTTCGATTGCAACATTTTTAATATCGTGTAAAATAATTATCCCAGCAAACAACGCATTACAGTGAGTAAGTTTAATTAATTATATTTAATGATTACTAATTATTTACATAAAAATAGTTCTCATGCAAGT
The DNA here is from genome assembly GCA_005959815.1 of Sarcophaga bullata. NCBI lineage: Eukaryota > Metazoa > Arthropoda > Insecta > Diptera > Sarcophagidae > Sarcophaga > Sarcophaga bullata. Next base: position 5,699 of record QOCX01002385.1, on the reverse strand, counting down.
TGTTGTTATTTTTTTTTACTATTTTATAGGGTTTAGTCATTCGAACATTTGTTGTTGTTGTTGTTTTTGTTAACTTGCATACGAAATCAAAAAGCGTAAGAATAAAAATAAACAGTTCGTTATCAATCACATACAGTAGTATGTAGATATTACGAACAACATGGTGTGGTGCTAGTTATACATGTTTCTGGCTGCTCTTAAACAAACTTGATAGAAGTAATAAAACAACAAAGAAAATGCCAAACAATACTACATAGAAAGATCACGAAAGAAAAAAGAGAAACAATAACAAATCACCCGTAAAGTTCTAGAAGTTGCCAAAGAGAAAATAAATATTGTATTAAGACAACGAAAGTTAGGCTTATCACTGAGTAGTAATGAAAAGTGCAATAAGACTATAAAGTTTGATTCGTGTAGTAAAAGGAGCGTAGAAATAAAATATGCTAGAAATAAAGGCTTTCACTGTATATACCTAGCTTCTGAATAGGCGGTATTCATTTAAACTTCAAATTGCTTAGTAAAGAATTTTAAAAAGCCACTTGCAAAATTTAACAGTTATGCTTGAAGATCGTTATAAACAAACTCTACTGTATAATTAAAATTTATTATAACGTGTAGATATACAAACAAAATTAAAAACATTGGAAAACAATTCTATTAAAAAGTAAATAATAAAATTCAAACTAAAAAATATACTCTCGACGAAAAGAGCGATAATAATGTGTAAAAAAAAATGGGAAAGAACTTTAGATTCTAGGTGTAAAAGAATAACATTACCTGTACACTAGTTGCGCATTTGGTATAGATTGAATTTGAAACCGTAATAAGGTAAGATATTCGATATAAATATCGAAGAGTTATATTGAGTCTATTGGAGTTTTGGTTGAGTATTTCTGGTTTAACGAATATTCAACAACTTGGACGATTCGAAGGACCTATTTTTATATCTGTGGACTGTCATGTCAAAATTCTTTTGCAGGTATATACAAAATCGCAGCAGGCAGCTCATAGGGCGACTTTAGATCATACGCTAAACAATGCCCGCACTGCTTTGTGGGTACAAAAAAACCGATATGCACAATTCTCTTATACGATGGCAGGTCGAGGGATACTACAATCTCCTCACGTGAAATTCTAACCTGAAATACTCATAGTGTTAAATCAAATGCAGTTGAAAGTATTCATGGAATCCTTAATAAGTGTGAATGGCAAACTTAACTTTACAACTGCCTCTGCTTCGAACGTAGAAAAAATTTCAAGATGCCAAAATAAAACACTACGAATGGCAACTGCTCCCCTGGACATTAAAAATTCAACATACTCGAAGTGGCTTGAATTTACTCGAATCCATTAGTCTATCATATTCGGAATTTGTAAAGATTGACCTTATTTTCCTAGGACAAGCATAAGTGGGATAAAAAATATTTATTTTCTGTTTTGTTTTCAGATTAACACTCAGGGGATGACCCCTATTAATGCTATGTAACGTGTGGATATTAGATTTTTTTTTTTGCTATACAGTGACAGTCTTCTGCAGAAAGAGCATTCCACATACAGATAATCTGCGATCCACTGATCCAAACGATTACAAATGAAAATTATGTAATTTTCATGATCAAGTTTCTTTATTTCCCCCAAAGCACATTTCGTTAAAGTAAAGGTAGAACAGCGAAACAAAGGCCACATTGTGAATGTGTTCTAATGGAGTCAGTTATCACACTGTCGTTAATAAGTACCTTTGAGATCTTCTGTACACAATCGAGAAACCTCAAAATAGACTTTTTACGGCATCATTCCATACATGAGAGATGTATTGCATTCTCCAGATGTAGTTGGAGTGAAGAATTTCTTGCAACGTATGATTCTCATTCTGATGTTTGAAAAATTTTTGTTTTTGGTTAAAAATTTGGACACTATTTATGTTTGTATGTCCAGAGGTTCTAAGGCGATTGAGTCGGGGTTACTCATTTTGATATTTGTCTTCTACTTCTGCTGAGAATACTCTATTATATCGAATCTGTCGCTGAGTCAAAGTTGCAAAATGAGTTGCAAGATTATGATTTTTATTGAAATTAGAAATAAATGTAGAGATACATTTATGTACTTAGGACCATTATTACAACTTGCCGCTAATTAAAGGGAGAATTTTAGTGAACATCACATGGAATTTTCATGCCCAGGACAGCAATAGTTTATGACTTCTTAGTATTTACTTCACCCATAGTCACAGATAAGTCATCTGAGATGACTCTTATAAGTTATCAAAAAAATATTGGGTTACTCTAGCATTAAAATCGAACCTATTCAAGAAAGGACAGTTTAGGTTCTGACATTGGCTAGATTTAAATAAAAAAAGTTGGCATCTTCAGCAAAACGGAATATGAAAAAAATATTTCGTCAGCGACTTTCTCTTAGGAGATTTCTGACCTAAACTCTAAGAAGTTTCTCAAAAATCTGTCATTCAGAGTCACGATATTATGACACCACCATTTATGTTAGGTGAGGGAAACTAGGTTGTAGTCCTAACTGAAGGGTTGTAATGACTAATTATATGCCAATGAGTATTATACGCAATCTAAACAGGAGGGTAAAAAAAAATATAAATGGAAACTGCTATTATTATCTATCAAAGGAGTTATCTACCAAGAGAGTAGAGACCATGTCACAAGTTAAACAAATTTATTAATATTATCTATCAAATGCTGCGTTCTTAATTATAGCAATTATATATGGAAGGCTTCTTCTTTTGCTATCGAAGACTCATCGGAAACAATTGCTGTCGGAACGTTGTTGATTAGACAAAAATACTACCAAACGAAGGTGGTTGGTTGGTTGGCGTAAAACAAGAAAACGATAACAAGTGAAAAATAATAGAAAAAAAAAAGAGGAAAAACACCAACAAATAAGACAATTTTTTTTTATATAAAGAAATAAAGAATAACGAAGAAATACAACAAAAAAGAAATATTATTTAATTATTTACCAATGGAACAAGCTACAGCAACAGCCGACTAATTGAGGGCTATAAAAAAAAAAACAGCAAAATTGGCAACAAAAAAAATTAAAAAAAAAAAATTGGAATAAAAATAAAAGAATAGAAAAAAAAAAATAAAATTGAGAAAATGATGTAAATGTTAAACGAACGTGGAAAAAAAGTGATTTTTAAACTTAAGAAAAATTAGTTAATATTGTTAACTTGGCCATAATTGTTGTGTGTTGTTAAGAATTATTTTTAGAAAATGTATACGCCAAACGAAAAGAATGTTAAAAGTTTTTAAAAATATTTTAATACTGATGGATTAACCAAAGGAAAAGAAAAGAAAAAAAAAGAAAACTTGAAAATAAAATCGTGCTCCAATATTCATTTGCATTTTAAACATCAAATGCAAATTATTATCCTCATCAAAATGACCTCAATCGATGCAGTTTACGATACACACGGTGTTCGCACACTATTTCGCAGCATATCACAGGTATTTTATGCCAAAGGCGATAAATCACCATCACCCACAGCCACCAGAGCTGCAACCATAAAGGAATTACCGGTAATGGTGAGTAATAATAAAACCCCATTATTGTAATACAAAATATTATTTATTAATTAATTAATTAATAATCAATATAAAAATATTATTCGCTCTTATTTATTGTATTTGTAATACTCAATTAAATGTTTTATTTTTATTTGTTTTTATTTTTTGTTTTTTTATTTTGCAAATGTACGTCTTATCAGTAGCGGTTAGACACGTATTTTTGTTGATTACACTCAAGAGGATAGATGTTAAAGACGAACTGTTTATGATAAGGATTTATTTTAATGGATTGGTTCCAGCTGTGCTTGGTGTGTAAACTTGATGGGATTCGCAAAACTAATTTCGTTACATGGTTTGAGATTGTGAATCTAAAATATTAAATGAAGGTCTTTTGCCTGCATGGAGAGTGCTGGGAATTAAGTGTAAGAATAAGCACGGAAGATGTGTCAGAATGTTGGTGGGGTTTTAATGAGAGAGTATTAGGCGTCTTGGAAGAAAGATGTATAACGGGTATTGCCAGTTTTGTTCTCGGCTCCAGATATTCATTGTTGATGTATAATTAACCCTGACTGATCCCTGATGGTTTCATCACAACCCCGTTCCGTTTCTATGCTCCGCAGTGTGAACACCAAAAAGCAGATCCGACTGTAGTCATCTTTAGAAAGGAGAGTATGTTGAAGGAAGTTCAATCTATGTCATGTGCGAATGGAGAGGATGTCGCATAGGCGGTAGTGTGATGCAAAAGGTAGCGTTCCGAAATATACATGGCCCAGGTGTGCGGTCTGTTGTTGTTGTGGCCGGAGTATGTGTTCAGTGAGCTTCCTAACTAGGTGGGTGTCTGTGGGATTCGGTTGTAGTCTATTAGGCAGTCGGTGTGGGGTTTAGGCTAAGCAGAGTTCGTGGTTTAAACCAGCTTAGCCATTCGAAGACAAAGCAATTAAACAGAAATATTGTTTAGGATTTCCCTTCGGGGTCTGATTGTTGGCGTAGTCGTTTTATTTAGTGGTAACAGGATAGTAGCATACTCATAGATGGCCATTCACCCTTCGTCAGGGATTAGTGGCTAGCTTTCACAGCCCTTATGTTGTCCTATATATTAGCAGCAAGACCTACGTATTTAAGGCGGATTCCGATCGACAGGATTGGTTCGTTGGAAAACCTGTCTTCATGGCGCTCTATTGTACTCTCGAGTTTTTTGGGACACTGGCTGAGGGGAAGTAGCGTAGAAATAGTTTTTTTTTCAGTATTATCCGTTTTTCATGTCCTGACCGGGTTGAGAACCCTAGCCTGTTGCGTCTACTGTAGCAGCGCCTTTCCTTTAGACTACGCGGCAGCTTCATTCATGTCCAATTTGTGTGAAGTAGGCGAAGTTGGTAAAACAACTAATAGTTCCGAAACACAGCTACGCTTCTGCACGGATCTAGATTAGTTAGACTAGGCAGTAGATTGAGGTTTAAGTAGTTCACTCGGGTCTATGGCTCGCTGTTTTGTCCCGTGTGAGTAATGCTCCATTGTGTTGTGTTTTATGAACCGACAATTCCTCAGTGATGCATGGCTGACCATGTCCCGGTTTCGAGACGTTTCTGGTCCCAAATCTGGATAATTTGGCTTAGAAGGGCAGGGTGCAGTCACATAAGAAGGTGGTTCGTTACATTCGTTTCTTCACTTCCTGGAGGCTTGTTGTTTGAGTTATTCTGGGTGGGACTGGAGCTGCAGCGAAACTGTCAGTAGCGCAGTGTTTCCATTTAGCCGTGTTGTTAGAGTGCAACTGTTTTGTCGAAGCTTAAGTGGCTCCGTGATTTTCTTGCCGTCGGAAAATGCGAAGGGATGCCTTTGTTTGATAAAGTCCGGTGCTTTTTTCTAATTTGAAGAGGTGGTTGGTGGTAGGACGCTATTATGTCCCGCCCTATGTGAGTTCCCTGAAGTAGTCTGCAGTTCCGTCGTGGCCAGTCATACAGGGGCCGGATTAGTAGAGGCGCGGTGGTTGTGGCCCCGTAAGGGCATCGAGGAATTCTGGAGCCCTTGATTTTGACAAGTTACGATGCTAGCGGCTTATTGCGCATTTATTCCCTTTACGCATCATGCAAAAAGGAGAGGTAGGCCGTTCCTTGCTTGCTCAATAGTAGCTCGTTCATAGAAACGGAAACGCGCGTTTCTTCGAAATAC
>QOCX01002384.1:0-19107 GCA_005959815.1 Sarcophaga bullata | reverse complement strand
CACAAGATAATGCACTTTAAGATGTCACCATTTATTTTATATTTTTTAGTTAAAGTTTCCTATTATGAATGGACAAATTAAAAAAATATGTGAAAATTCGCAATTGTCAAGTTTACCTCATCAAACCTCTTAGCATATTAAGTCAAATAATATATGCATGTATATCGTTTGAAAGGCCCATTTCTCTTCTTTCCAATAAGGTTTAAATTTTGGACATTGGTTCAGAAATGTTTGTGTAATCAATAAATTTCTGCGTAAAGTCCAAAACAACAGTTTTTGTCAAATAAAACAAGTTTGGCGGGTTCGAGAAATATAAAAAAAATATTTTTGAATTCTGCTCAACTAACTGAACAATTTAGGCTAGGTAGCTACTCGGGTGTATTTAATTTTTTGTATTTTTTTACGCATAGTGTAATTGAAAACTTTAAAAATCTTAAAAATAAAGCAAAAAACTTTAAATAAATCACTTTTAATTGTCGCACAAACCTTTGAATTTATTTGTCCGATTAGAAATTCTGTTGAATCATGCATGTATACAAGGTTCCTGAATCATTTTTGGAAACAAATTAAATTAATGGCCCATCGAAATTCGCGGTAAATACACTGATTCAAACAATTGTCCGTACACCATGCTATTGGAAATATTTTACTTTGTATTCCAAAATGTAACAGCTCGATTGAAGTCCCATAAAATTTTTAACAAAAAAGGAGATTATTTCTCATTGTTGTTAGTGAAGCTCATTGGAAAATAATGAATCCTACTGTAATATTTTTTTGGGTGTACCATTGAAAGCTGAAAAACAGCGGCATGAATTTTCCTCTTTAGAAGCTGACAAGCAGTTGAATGCTCTTTTTAACGAACATTTTTGATGTTGGTGTCCTATGTGTGTAAAAAGCCGAAGATGTTCGGCCTCGGGGCCGTTGGTGCCAACGTTTGGTTATAAGCCTTCAGTCAGGATTACGACCTAGCTTCTCATTTGATGGAAACATAAAAATTAACAACAAAAAGTGTGCAAATAACAAAAAATAAAAAAAACTGTCTAATGATGGTGATAACATTTGTAGGAAATTGCTGAAAATATTACAACAAAGATCATCATTTTAATATGTGCCAAAAAGGTAACACAATAGAACGATTTAATTTCCTCAGGAAGTGGTAGAACAAAACTCAAAGATGTGTCTTTATGAACGCAAATTGAACGGATAGCTTAAATAAAAATACCAATTCTGTGTAAAAGGTAAGAAACATTCGAATTTATGAAAACGTTTTATAAAATGCACAAATCTTATGGAATTTTCTGATTATGAGCGAATGTAAGGCAGGTTTTCCATGTAAGAAAAATTTTATAACCAACAAGAACATAAAACGACATTTAGATTATGTCACAATATACGAGGTATGATCAAAAATTAGGTGAATTATAAAATTTCGCAGGCCACGTACATTCACCTCTCAATTGTTTATTTTTTTATGTTGGTACACTCGTCTCGAACATACCTTACAATACATGTAAGGTAATTTCATGAGTTTTAAGCAATAATATGTGAAAATAATATAAGTTTTCCATATTTCTCTTATTAATTTATTTCTGCTTAATTGTAGGGCAAACAAATTTGTATTCTTTTTAATGTTTCCTCAAAGAAAAATAAAGAAAAGTTTCTGGGGCTCCATATTTTGGCATAGTAAAAGTGTAGGTATCCTCAAGAAGAACTCAAAGCAAATCTAAATTCAAAGTCCCAATATATTCAAATTTTATACGCAATATTTAATAGGATACTTAAATGTCAAGTACTGTATTTAACCCATTCGGCAGTATTTCGTTCTGTTAGAGATTTTGTAGCCCACTTCACTATGGCGACTTTAGCAGGGAATCACGAAAGGCAAGTTAGGTCCATTAACACGCAAACCTCATAATTTTTTTGTATATCTTGTCTACTTTAATGAAATGATTACTGTTTGGTGATGAGTACCTAGTCTCCTAGCGACAGTAGTGCTGCTATGTGTCTGTCTCTCTCATTCTTTTCCATGATTTCATCGACATTTTTTGTGATTAGTTTACTAACATGAGGTCCATCTTTAGCATCAAAATTAATAAATCTGAAATGAGCAAATAATTCTGGTATTTTTTTAGGGAATCGTCTCCTTAAATGTTATGTTTGACAATTTTTCACAGAATGGTGTGATTTTAATATTGCCGTCTAATAAAGTGAAGTGTAATCTTTAAAATAATAAGTAATATTACCACGAGTGTAAAACCATACAACTCAGAAAAAATCTAAAAGTAACATCTCTTCAGAAGTGTTAATGCTGAGAAAACTATAAGCTTGGGAGAAAATTAATTTATTTGTTGATTTCTTAAGCGGCGCTACCTCAAATTTGGTTGATGAAAGGCCGATTTTCTCTTACTCTTTAAATATCGACAAAAATTTTCAAATTTTCAAATTTGGCTAATAATCAGTATTATTATTAACAAGAGTCCTTCAAAAATTAATTCTAATTTGTTTAAGTTTTGTTTGTTTCTCTAGAGAAAGAGTGTATCGATTTATAAAAGTACAAGGTTTGTGTCTTTGCTGGACACTGCCATCTATATGTCACAAGTAATACTAAATGACCTTGTTTACAATTTTAATTACTGTTCGCTAAAAGTCAAATACAACGTTGAACAGCCGCAAAAGGTGTTAAAATTGCAATAGGTTTGTATTATTGAATTACGGGTTGTTTTGATGTTTATGACTAAAAATTATAATTTTCGGTATTTTGAGACATTCTGTTTGCGCTTTTGTGTCTGCGATAAAGTTACTCTAGCTACAAACTTTTTTCGAACTCGTGGTGTGTTTTAACTCAATGACTCCACTCATCAAGAGCGAATTTATTTATTTCAGACATAATCATTGGTAATAAAAAGCAAATAGGTATTATCGACATGTAGGGTATGTGTACATGCATTCTATGAATTTCTAGTAACTACACCATGGTGACTTTTAATTTTTTTATTAATCAGTCCGATAAAACTCACCATTGTGAAATACATCATAACTTAAAAAACTCCACGGTTCATCCAGTGGCAGTCTTTTACATCCATCCCTTCCACCACCACACACACCAAAAATATCACTATCTATTAGGCAACATTTCTAGCCGCATTAATTTTTAAGATTACTAGTGGTGCCCATTATTGAGTAATTTTAGTTAAAGATTTTGAAAATAACATAACCCAAATAGACTTATTATCAAGGCGGTTTTATTATAAAGCTAAACAGTTACTTCAATTCAAATCGGTAACAAAATCACTTAGTAATACAAATGACATGTAGATGGCAGTGTTTAGAAAAACATAAACCCAGTATTTTATATGTCCATAGAATTTAGTTACAAGTCAGGTAATATTAAAAAATGTCAACAAAAGAAATTGACCAATTTGCCAACTGTCAGCTAAATTCGAATGTTACGTTCACGTTTATATTGACTACAGTCAAGTCCAATTTTCGTGGGTCTATGAAACAGGTTTTGGTGTTCAATTCAAATTAACAATGAAAATTAAATTATTTCCTCATATTCATTTTATGAGTGGGTATTTCGATATGTGATCCATTTTAATTCTTTAATATCTAATAACCTAACTTATTAAGCTTTTTCTTTATACAGAGGCAGCTTTTGACAACAATTTCCTACAAGGTCAATGATAGATGACAGAAGTCCAATACTCATAATCTGATCTCTTATACAGAAGAGTAATAAAAATTATAGGCACAACCAGACGTTTGTGAGCAACGTGGGATTCTTTCATCAAAAATAATGTGTTTAGTTGTGAACAAAGTCTTGATTTAAATCTGTTACTGGACATAGCAACGTGATAAGAGGTAGATTTGAATAAACTCACGATTTAAAGAGGTTTTGGAACTATACATTATTCGTCTAAAGGGAAGAATATTTGATTCCTGCATGGGCTTAAAGCATATAAAATGTGAACAAAATATTTGGATATGATACTGAAGAATAAACAGATGTTTGTGATTTTTACGAGGGCCAAGCAAGGCTATAATGATATACAGAAAGCTTACAAAAATGAATATTTCCTACGCCGCTGGTTAAGTCTTTCTGTCGATTGTGAATAAAAATTTGGAAGGAGATACTTGTCGAAGGGAATGGTGGAAAGAGGCGGAAAGTTTTCTCTATGTAAATAGGTATGAGACAATCTCAACTGTTGTTCTATAACAACAATAGTCAAAACCAATATTTCTGTTAATGAACGTGTCTGGTAAAAGAGCTGTCACCATTTTGTCCTGATTTCTCTATTCCGATCTTCTCATTTGCCAGCATACGAGGTCAAAAAAGCAATTGAGTGGTACCATGCATATAATTTTGTTTACGTTCCCAGGCAAGAAAATCCTCCAAATTTTTTGGTCTAGTTGCCTAATTAAGACGTATTGGATTGTAAAAAAAAACATTTGACACACACAATAAAGTCCCGAGCCTGGCAACTTTCCTAGTGACAAGGCAAACGCCAGGATTTTTACGTGTTAAGATACTATTTGATTATTTATTCGAACGGAGGGATATTATTCCCAATTCTGTCGTCACCGCCAATCATGCGAAAAATTAACACACGCACCATTTGCGGTGTGAGGAGGTAGGTAGTAATCCTGACTAAGGGGTTGTAATGATCAATTATGTATGCATGTGAGATGGCACCACAGCCACTGAGTTTGCTGGTTTCAAATAACTGCGACAATAAGCGATTGTTAGCCATTGATAGCAGCCAAAAGCGTGGTTTAAGAAGAAAATGGAAGAAAGTGATGAAAACATAAGTCAAACCAAGTTTGATAGAAATCTATGTCAACCATTTGAATATTACAAAGTGGTTTAGGAATTTTGAAGTCGCCGTATAGTCATAGAAAGATGACTCACTTTAAAGCGAAGTCTGTGAAATAATGAAAAATATAGGCTTAATTGACTGGACTCGAGGGAAAGCCGAAAGTCATAGGCAATTCATATGCATCAGTGGTTTTAATTTTGTACTTGGGTGTAAGAATTTTTTCCTGAGGGACTACAATCGAGCGCAATTTAAATCGTGTGACTGAAGTGTTTGTCGGTCCCTTAACGGTACAGAGGTGAATTCTTGCATTGTTTTTTGTAACCGTAGATGACAAGGATTAAACAATTAATTCTATATTTTGTCAACCATACCAACGTATTGGGTCGATTTAAGAAAGATGATGAAAAACGGCTGTATTTAGCCAAGAAAATAATCCTTCTTTTGCACAAAGACAATAAAAGTGTACACACAGAGATAGTTTCTAAGTTAAAAATCCTAGGAATTGTTACCTCATCATCATATTCTTCTAACTTAGCTTCGAACTTTGGCAAGGCCATCAATGACAACGGCAAGCACCATAGGTGCTGAATTACATAGATAATCTAGATACAATCGAGACGTTGGCAACAGGAGCTGCACAGCTCATTGAACTTTTTCTTGTGAGGTTTTCTCAGGAGCCAGGTGTATGCGAATAAGCCGCAAACGACAATGGTGCTCAAAGCTAACATAACCCATGCGATCGGTCAAATTCAACTCTATTCATGAGCCAGATTCGGTCCGTGTTGCGTTCTTCAAAAATTATGATGAATTCGATGACCCGATATAATCTTTTTATAAACTCTCGATCAAAGATATTTTGGAAAAGCTCGTTTAAACTTTCAAACTTTCAGGATGGGTCATCCAACCTATTTATTATTTTAAGAACTAAAAGTCGGGTAGTAAAGACCGTAATAGACACAGAGTTAAATATTTCGAACATCTTTGAATGATTCTTTGAATGACCTCTTTGCATGATTCTTTGCAACTGGGAAACCAGTTTAATGGTTTACGTGGTCAAAATCACTTTGCTCGCAACCGAAGCATTTAATTGATCGTTTGCTGCTCCACTGCGTAAAACTGACTCTCACCGGAGATTATGGAGTCGCTTGCCGATTTTCATTTTATGCCTACTTTTAAAATTGGAGTCCTATAAGGACAATCTGAGGAATGGATTCTGAGCGAATGGTAACTAACTAGAAAAACAGGCGCTAATAGGTAGAGGTCTAGTGCTTAGCTTCCATCCTTTTGACATAGTAGAGCCTGCGGTTAGTTACTGAATTACTATCGTTAGATAGGCTATAAGCCTAGCCTTTTTAAAATACACATATAAATCCATACAATATTGGTCATTACCCCGCCAGTATTTTTGGAAAATTCGAGTCTTTTTGATTCCTCTGTGCGATTAAAAAACCATAATATGCGATCATTTTCTGTTCATAAAAGATACTTTTGTCGGGAGAAAAAAGTGAATACTCGCGATTCTTCTTAAAAAGTCATTTATGAGTCATTTTCTATATTAGTTTAGAGTAATTTTCGACCATTTTTCTAGTAGTGTTATGATCACTTTCTGATCGCTTTGTGATCATTTATTAGTCTTATTTAACTTCGTTTATGATTCTTTTTCGAGTCGTTTTTCAGTCTTCGTTTAATCGCATACGATTTTTTTATGAATAATTTATTAGTATGTTTAGGACTCCTTTTATTGTCATTTATCTGTCATGTTTGTATTAATTTGGACTCCTTTTAAAGTCATTTATGACTATAATTTTATAATTCTTAACGTACTCTCCTTTTCTGCCTGCAAAAAGACGATGAATGACTATTTGTCCTTGCTGTGTACAGTGAGTACAGGAATAGTAGCGACTATGCCCCTTAGTTCCTAAAACAAAGGATTTTCTGGAGGCATCCATAACAAAACAACGCACTTTAATATTAAAAAAACAAAATCTGAACTTGTTGACATTTTATAGAAAATATGACAGAAATGTGCCTTTATACTTGCAAAAAAAAAAATATGCAACAATCAGTGTTTAATCATCTATCTGCGCAAAATATGATCATAAAATACGTAATTCAATCACTTTTCAAACACCTGCATGATCTGTTTTTGATTAAGCGTTTTTCAATCTTCAGAATAAGCAGAATATAATAATAAATAACGGAAATAATTGTCACATTTTAAACGTCTGGATGATTAATTTCCGATTGCTATACAATTTTTTATTGTATTCTAAATCGATCTCATTTTACTCATAGGCGCGAATCAAATTTGAGTCCTTTTTAATCGTGCGACTGACTAATAAGTTTTTTATCACCAAAAGTACTCTAAAAAGACTCTTCCTGGAGATTCTTCTAAAAACAATCTTGCAAATGCTAGTTGGGTAGCTTCTCACGCCATTTATGTTATGTGTGTTAATTTTATACACGAACGGCTGGATTTACATTTTTAAGTCGACTCCGAACGATAGGTTTTTGAGAAACTTTTTCATTGAAATTTTATTTGCTCTCAAAGCTTTTGCCAGAAATTTGCTGAGAGCAAGTCGCCGAAGAATAGTTTTTTATTCGCACTATCTACTAGACTACGGAGACTTGCTTTTTGAAATATTAAATAATGATGGCAACAGAGTACAGCCTGATTTTACCTCTTGAGGGATATAAATCAGGTTGGTCGATATGCTTTCAAAGCAAACTTCTCCAGCTTGATTACAGTATATGGTAGATACACTTAACATAATTTCTAACATTTTCTATTTTTATTTTTAAACATTAAATTTAAATTCCTAACGATAAATACCAGCTGTATCAGTGCTCCACTTTAAGTGCAAATAAAAACAATTTAAATTTAAATAAATTAATCATAACGAAAGTAATAAAACATTAAAACCAACATTAATACGAATTGCAATTATAATTTAAATACTGAACAAAACGTAACAATAACAACAAATAATAACAAATAATAACAACAAATAATAATAAACATTAAATAAGTGAAAATGTAAATTTTTTTGAACTTTAGAAAGAACAAAAAAAAAATAGAAACGAAACTGAAATACAAACAAAATTCACTCCTCGACTGCTACTACTACCACTACCACTACCCTTTATACAACCATTCACCGACGTAACGTAACACGCAGACAGGCTGACAACCATACAGACGGACACATGTATTATGAAATTTAATTTCAACACATTCATACTCATACTCATACTCAAACGAACACCAAACGAATACCAGCCAAACATTGGGAAGAAATAACAATCAAAAATTATGTGAACATTTTAATTTGTCTAATGTCTCAATTTGAATAAAAATATTCATTCGTATACAACCCCTCCACCCCCCATTCGGCCCCTTCACTCTACTAAAAATAGATGTGAAGTCTTTCCACCAAAAAAAAAAAGGAAACTACGACAGGAAGAGAGCAATAAACAGAAGGGAAACTAGCGAACGGTTGGTAGTAAACCAAGCGGATACACGTAACGGTGTAAATTGTTTAAATACATCAGCATACATACATATGTATGTGTGAGTATATATGTGCATTTGAATGTGTATTTAAAAAAGGACATGCATAGTTTACTATATGACTGCGTGCGTATGTGTGTGTGTCAAGAAGTGTGAAAATTTTTTATCATATTCTCGGGTATTTTACATTTGCATGAAGAGCTTTGCGGCTTCTTCAGCCAACGCATAGAGTTTTTTCTCTCTTTTTTTTAATATTAATGTGAGCATTTGACAAGGCCACCCATTCTCTACTAGATTAATGGTTTTCGCTGTCATTATTGCCTTTCGTGAGTGTAAAGCGATAGGAAAGTACGAACGATTTTAAAATTCTAAACACCACAAGAGTGTCATTTTCAAACACGTTTGTATTGATGATATTCGTACAAGGATTCCTGTGGAAAGTGTTGTAAGGAGAGAGAGAAGAGAAGTAATAAAAAAAATATAGAATTTAGTTTTAAATTTGCTTATATTTTTGACATTTGGCTTAATGCTGTTATGTTTTCTTTCTTCTTTTTTCCTTATATTGTTAACAAGTATTGTCAGTTATTGAAACCTTAGAGCCGAAGGCTATTTACACCGTTTACAGAGAAGATTATTGCCTTAATTGTTTAACTAAGTAATGAAATCAAAATTTCAAATTTATTTCGAGAAGGGCATTCTAATACGTAAATACATAAAATATACGTAATTGGTAATTACAATCTTTCAGTCATAATTACGACATAGCTTCTCACGCCATCCATGTTGTGTGTGTTAATTTTATACATGACTCCAAGCGACATATTTTTGAGAAACTTTTTCATGGCAATTTTATTTACTCCCAGAGTTTTTATCAGAAATCTGCTAAGGAAGTCGTAGAAGAAATTTGTTTTCATATTTCGTTTTGTTCGAGATGTCGGACATGAGGTTTGAACCGTGGCCTTACGGTCTAATAACCCAACACGCTATCTACTAGACTATATAATCAAAGTTAATCATTGCTCATAGGGTTCAGGTTGTCAGCTTTGCAGAAAAAAATTCATCGAAACAATTCTGAAGATATTACGAGAATGAAAGTAACCATAATAACAGTTGTTGTTAAAACTACTTCACGGTGGGCATTCGTCGCTATTCTAAAAATTTAAGTACTGTCTAAAATTTTAAGTACTGTCAATTTGAATGTACCTGTTGACCATATAGTACCTGCACCGGGTTTCGATTCCAGTTCCATTACCAAAAATTCATCAAAAAACCAATAACGGATATCCGTACACACCTTAGAGGCTACATCATTTAAATACTCACTGACCAGTAAGAAATTTCCTTGGATCAATCAAATCTTACATAGTCCCTTAACCCATAGGAATATTGTAGTCGGTAATTATTATTATTAGTACGTGAAGAAGTGCTTTAGTGCTGCAACCATAAGATGACCAAGTCTATTGCACTGACAAACTTCAAGATGCTGCTCGATCTCAATATGGACAATTCTTTGCCCAGTATCTTGTGTGCACCCTGGTGTCTCGTTCTAGAATGCATAAATGCACCACAGGTTCCAACACTATAGTCCTATGTTTCTTTTCATCCTCGCAGAACTCTATATGTTTGGCTTTAAATAACTTCCATTCTGATAACGGATGCCTTATTGAAGGATTTTGGTAACGGGACCCAAGTTAATCCCGCCTGACTGACTTAGATTTCTTTTTTAATTTACCAACAAACGTTTTGATTACCCTCCTGGTTTAAGAAAAATTTTTGCCTCTCATTATTTTCCGTTTTCAAATATCCGCCTCCAATCGACAGAACCTAAGACGCAGCAGAAGGCAACCTTATTTTCCCTACCTAGCTGATGCAGCTACACTAGACATTCCTACACTATGTTCGACTTAACCTCGAAATAGTACCAAACTGCAATGACAGCTACAAGCACAATGCCGAGATCATTACGATTAGTGATATCATCGCATGGCTTGAAAATTTGTATTCTGGAGATATTTTTCGTACCGCATCTATTAAGCTATCAGCTATAACGCTTTGATCAAATATATTGTTACGTGGACAAAAATAAACCAATCGAAATTAAACAAACAAGGCAAACAGACAACAACAAAATACACACATTGTACGGTTCACAGAACTACACAAACAAAAATAGTCAGGCAGTTCTGACTGGCTTACTCACTGGTGAGACTGTGATGAATAACCGAGAAATGTATTAAATAGTGAGTGTTAAGCACAGTGGTATTGTTAATAAGGACTGTGAAAATTGATTAATCAGAAACCAATAAAGAGTAAAAGTAAATAATTTTCTTTATTTTAATTGTAATTCGCGAATCCACTTTAAATAAATGGGGAGTTCAGATCTAAGTCTTATTCCAGAAAAACGCGACAATGTAACGGTAGTCTAACTGGTAGTGTGATATCTATCGATTGCGAAAGGATACATTTATCCACAGCTCCATTTAGATTTGAAGCATTTGTGAAGATCTGTACGGATTACGTTACACTATATTCGTTTCACCTCTACCGGCATAGACATCGTTATCATCCTTAGGTTGAAGCTGCTACTGAAACTCCATAATAAAGGTTCAGCGAAGAGAGAAGTTCAACTTCATTTGCTTTAAGGAAACAGTGTAAGAATATTGTAAAGATAACAATCTGTAACACACTTCTAATATTATCTCTGTTTACTTCTGAATGTTGAAATGTATTTCAGTGTGTATCGCATTCCTTTAAAATTAAAACGTTCCATAGAGTCTTTAACATCTCCCTCTCTATTTAGTTTCCTGATAGAATGTCCGTTACTTTCTTTTTTTTTAACAGACACCCGCATATCCTTCCTATTCCATTTACCGCTTTTGCTTATGGTGAATGTAACATGGCTTAAGTGTCATTATTTTAAATACTTCCGTTACAATCATTTTCTATTTCTTTCCGTTTAATGTTACCATACTCCATTTACGGCATTTAAAAACGGACCTCTATTTAAACAATATAGAAAAACTAAAAATATGTTCCATTTTAAAATGTTAAAATCTATTCCAGGCAGTTTTCCGTTGACTCCCATGTTAATAATTCAATATTGAAGAGCAAATAATCGAATTTTCACGTGTTACGTTCGTTTGCTTCTTCCATTGTTTGTTTTTTTTTACAATTTCTAGATTAAAATAAAAACTTGAGCTGAGAAAATGTTTAAATAAATGAAGGCATGAATGGAGCCGGATGAATGAATGTTGTTCTTAAGTTTGTAGATGCAAATTGATTGGTGAACTGTGTTTGTCCACTGAAGGCGTTGGCTGATTCAGCTCGTGTCGCGTATCGCATGATGTCCCTGTTTCAATAATTTCCATTTATTTTGACAATTTGTTCTGTTTTTTGTCTGTCTTATGCTTTATTTTTAACTTATTTGATTAGAAAATAATAGTCAATAACACTTGTTTAGACAGAGAGCGTGAAAGACTGGGGAGAAATCATTTTTTTTTTTGCATACAATTAAGAGGGTTAGATGGGTAAAATGATACGTGTTCAGTTAAATTAAAAGATTTCGGCAGCTTTTGAGTGATTGCCACCTCTAGACGGCCTAATTGCGAATTTGAACTCTCAGTTATTCTTTATATGTATATGGTCAATTGAAGTTGACAATTTTTTTGTGCATAAGATAATAGTGTTTTGTGTTTTAATATGTAAATTTCTATTGCCACCATAAATAATTTATTGCTAGGCAAGTATATTTTCTTATTTTAATAAATATAAAAAAGTTGTATACTTAAATCATTTATGCGTAAGCACTAAAAACCGCCGGTGTCTGTGAACCCTAAGTGAAATTTTCCACTTACCATACAGCGGAATATGGATTCCTTGAAAGGAACACAATAGCAACGATGAAGATAGATAAATGAAAGACATTCGATACAATATGATGGCCAAGTCGTATCTGGTGTTGAAATAAAGGATACGATATTCTAACAGCAAAAATCGCTTGAGTCTTCAGCTTTCGCATCCCTGCGCCACTTTGTAATAGTTAACCTATTTCAAAATGGGTCCATGGCATACATTCTGAATGTTTTTCCCTGTTTCAGATGTATTCCTTTCATATATTCCTTGTAACTACGAAATTTGATATTTTTGTTCAAGAAATAGGTTAGTTTGGTCGCTAAGGGGATACTTTATATATCAAACGTTGTATCAAAGCCTCGGCTTGAAGAAACCTTTATTTCTACAATAATAAAGAGGTTCAAGATGCTTTCAAAAACAGCAAACAACAATATATCGATGAGCATAGGCCAAAAAAGAGACACAATGAAGCGGTATGGAAAAACTAATCTTGTCAAAGTGAGCTTCAGACGGGTCAACAAGCCACCTAAATTTTAAAATTTCATTACTTTATTGTAGCAAATACTTTATTTCTTAAAAAAATAGATATCAGGACCTCAAATACTAAAAGGGATTAGTTTACTTGACTAATGAAAAATTTATATAAATTGTATCCCTTAATGATAACAGGGACATATATGTTCCTAGAAAAAACGGACAACCCACAATTGGTTTTAGCAATTCGATTTTAAAACATATGTTTTAAGCATCTAATGCTGAGGTCGGCACATGATGTGACTGTAATTGTGAGAAGCAAGGGTTATAACCCAGAGGAAAATTGTTAGTAATATTTTCAAGTGTAACCTAATAATATTTATATGTGGTGGAAAATATAGGAAAAATGTACAAAGCCAAATCCCTAAAGACTGCGTATTTAATTTGACAAATATTCTTCCAAAAATCGAGACTATTTCTCATTGCTATTTGTAAATCTCATTGGAAAATAGTGAATTCTACTGTAATATTTTTTGGGAGCTGACAAGCAACTGACTGTATTTTTCCCTCTTTGTTACTCACATTATTGATGTTTGTGCCCTATGTGGGGCTATTGATGCCGACCTATGATCTAATGACTCATCCTCAATAAACCAAGTGATAACTTTTCCTCTCATAATCTTTGGTCGTGAAAAGGTTAATTAATTTTATTAGATATTCTATTCTAATTCGTTCGTTAATTTGTTCATACGATGAATACGTTTCAAATTGGATAGAAGGTACAAAAGACTGGTAATATCAATACACTCTGATAGTCAAGCCCTCTTTTTACGCACCAGCCTCCTATGATGTTAAATCGAATGTAGTATGGGACTTTCCGGTAATCAGTTATGTAGGCAAAATAAGGTTACTGGGTCCCAGATCATGCAGATAAGCACGCAGGAAGGGGAGTCTCCACGATACTTATGGTGTCAGAACCTTTCTGTGGAATAGGGGCTCATATTTGGAATGGTATATTCAACGAAAAGGGAAATAAACAGATGTAAAGACTCTTCTCAGACCAAACGCGATTCAGGCAATTAAACTTCTGTTGATAAATTGCAATATGAATAGATTTAAGTTATGTATTAAATTATATAGGAATAAGCTGAGGTTAGTAACCGGTCTTTTGACAGGACACTATAAATTCAAAAAATCTTTTATTGTTATTTTTTGTTCTATGAATCAACACTTAAATTAAGTGATTCTTCTGCCTTCTTAACAGATAAATATAATATGTTTATTCGTAAAGAATTCCGCTTACGTATTACAGATAAAATGTTTCTTTTCTGGTTTCCTTTTTACTTTACTAAACGATCCTTCTAACAAATGCTTTGAGAGTAATTAATTGCCATGAAGAAATATGTGAAATCTGTCTACATATAGGAGTATGGCGGGAGATTAAAAAGTTTAAATTTAAAAATGTAAAAAACAAAAACGGTTTTAAATTTTGACAAATTTATTGTTTGTGTTGTGAAGTACAATTGTTCTGGTTAGAAATGGAATATTATTTCATACATATGGCAACCGTGGCTGACCTCACTTACAATATCTCATTTGAACGTACCAATTTTCGTGCACTTATTTGAGTGCATTGGGCACGAATGTTGGTCTTTAAATGCTCAATTGCCTCTGGTTTGTCGACATAAAACTTATCTTTAACGTCGGCCAACAGAAAATAGTCCAACGGCGTCAAATAGGAGCTTCCTGACGAGCAATTGGCATCACCATTTTGGCTAATTAAACAGCCATTAAACGTTTGACGCAATAAATTGGTTGTGACACGAGATTTCTGAAAGGTTGCACCATCCTGTTGAAACCAAATATAGTTTACATTTATATCATGAAGAACGGGTACAAAAAAATTGTTTACAATGGTGCGATAGGTGCCTCCATTGACCGTAAGGTTTGTGCCGTTCTCATTTTCAAAGAAATATGGGCCAATGATGCCTCCGCTCCACTAGCAGCACCAAATAGACACTCGTAATGGGTGCATTGGGTTCTGTAAGATCACGTGCGGGTTTTCTGAGCACCAAATATTGTAATTTTTCTTACTAACGTACCCACCAAGATGAAAATTTGCTTCATTCGAAAACATAATTTTTTTTTTGGCAAAAACCACATCATCGTACAGTTTCTTGTTGACCAAATAACTCCCAATGTAGCTCAATTTTTTGACATAATAGAATGACATAAGTATTGCCAGATTCGAAATATCCGATGATTTAAATTTATCCCGATAAGTTGATAAAATTAGCACCAACAACATGAGCGATATTTGAGGCCAGGTCATAGTCAAGACTAAAGGGTAATAATGGCCTATTATTATTGTTATTAGATGTTTGCAGATACTTTAAAATTCGGATATGTATGATATTTATGTCCTCAATGTGTGACTTGCCTCATTATATTCTTAGCGGAAGATAACAGGCAATTTCTAACTTAACTACTCTTAGTTTAATGTCTGACTGAATTGTACTTTCTACTCAATTTGTGAATTAATTTATTAGAGGTCAATTTCATAATATTCAATGACATTCTAATTCCCCACTGATATAATCCACAAATAAAAACTTTCAATGTCAACGTGTGTCATGACTGAGCTCCTAGCTATTAAGTCTAATCCTCTTTAGATGAAAATTAATTTCAAATCTAAAAACAAGACAATTAAGTTTAAAATTTTAATTATTTTTAACAGAATTAAACTGTAATAACATCGGGTGTGCCTCTTTACTATTTCATGTGAAATAATCCCCTTTTAAAAACTAAAATGTGAAGCTTAACATGAGCAGGTAATTATTATTACAAGAGAAGTGAAAATTTAAACACCGAAACTCAATTACAAAACAAATAAATGAACTTGAGAAGAAAGAGTTATACTGTCTGTCTCACTCTTGGAAAGGAAGCATTTACTAAACATTTGAGTACGCAAATGCCAGAAAGTGCATTAAATTACTAACGAACTACTTACATATCAAACACTCGTACTATACCCCATTATATCATATCATTGTGCTTACCTTACAACCACTTACGGCAGTCCTTAAAATCCTAACTGGAATACGTGCAACGTATAACCAAACATATGCTTGGGAATAAGTTTTTTTTTTGGACCCTAGACAGGACATTACTTAATTATAAATAAAAATAAAAACAAAAACAATAAAAATAACACAAGAACACAAGCCAAACTAATATTTTAGCCAAATAAGCCTTCCTTTTAATACCAACTTTATTATGAATTTTTATTTGAGTTGATGGTGTATGAATAAAAGGGTTAAATGCCATAACGAAAGTGAGTACATTTTGGTGGAATCAGCCAAGTCAGACCAAAACACACCCATAATTTTTAATAATGTACAGCAACGAATGCACGTTTATTTAATAAAACACAACAAAATCATAAATACTCACCTTTACTTATAATATTTAAATAAACATACCAGTCGTGGACATAAAATATGTGCAGCGAATGCAATTTTCAATCGAATTTCAATCGAATTTCAATTTAGAATTCCGCTTCGAAAAGAACAGATCTTGCCGTAAAAACCTCGTTATTAACAGACTCCAAAAGTTTTTCATAAAAATTTCATAATAATTTTGAACAAATAAGGATCAGGAGGATTCCAATGGGAACCTTAAGGTTATACCTCTGACTCAAAGATCATACAGAGGGGTAGGCATATTTAAAAAAGGTTTGATATTATCCACGACTATGGTCATTTTAAAAGTGGCGCAATGCTTGCTGACTGGCAGGACTCTCGCTAAAAATTACTCCGACAGCCAGGCTAAGCTTAAGTCCCTAAAGAATGTATTTTTAATCACGTCCTCTTTCATGAATGTTGAGGATTTCTGAAGGAAATTTCGGATTATTCAAAGGTAACTCTTTTAATGCTTCCGGGACATAAGGAAATCCCTGGAAATTGCATTGCTGATGATCTGACCAGGGCCCCTATATAACTCACAATCACTATAATACCTCAGTTAAAATATATATTCACCACTCCTTTTACAAAATATATATTCACCACTCTCGTTGGCTGCAAGAAGGCACATAAAATATTGCTAGACTCTGCTGGACACGTAATGATAAGAAGAGGACCTCCTCATTTCTAAGCTTAAATCACATGACAATTCATCGCATAACACCAATTCCCACGGACCAGTGAGTTTTTAGTATGCATAATGGACGACTTGACATTCCGTAAAATAAAGTCTGCATGAGCTATTAGTCTGAGGATGAGGAAGTTACTGACTTTCATCTCATACATCAATGCTCTGCTCTTGTCATAAAATCGCAGGAGATCTCTCACTTTCTGACATCCTTGATCAAGCTATATAATATCGGGTTGGTTTCTTCAAGAACATTTTTGAATGCGAATTGTGACATCACAATGGGTCTAAATGGAACCTCCTAACCTAACAAGTTTTTGATAATCCAATCAAACACATAACTCTCACGCTAATTGTCTATCATACTATCTATCACTACCAGGAATCTTTAATGCACGCAAATTATTTTGAAAGTAATTTATTAAAAACTAAATGGAATACATACAGAGAAGCAATATGCCAATATCTAATATTAATACATATATTAATACTGTTACGTTTTTACCTTTTAAAAACGTTTGAAATATGAGCTCGTAGATTGCAAATAAAAACAATAAATTTGTGTTTAATTTTTAATTAAACGTCCTTCTATTAAGCTCACACCAACCTTTTCTGTGCCACTCGTTTCACAAATGATTCTAAATCAACTAACACCATTTGATTTATTTGTTATCCCTTTGGTTTATGCCCCTTTGCGATAAACCAATAACATTACGACACAGGAATTGTTTCATGTAGATCTTTTGTAACGGAGATGCTTCAAACCACGATTGGTTTAGCTTCACCACGCAACGCGGTCTTCACACGAAAACTGACTGAACTGCTCTACTCCCGACTTTGCATGCATTGCCTTGGCCTTTTATATATGCGACGCGTAATACAGTTCTGATGGAATGTCTAGTCAAGGCGAATGCTCTGTGTCTTACCTTCACTGAGATTTCTATGAATGTAGACGATGTTGTTTACATTACCATACATGATTTCTTCCTTTGTTGTGTTTTGTAATTTGTCTTCCTTTCGAATATCCTTCAGAGTATAAGATTGTATTTTGTTGTTTACTTGTTTATACCTTCTTTCTCTTATACTGATGTTCGTAAATAGTTCTTATTTGTTGAATGAAGATAACAAAGAATACAACGTATATATATGTGTTTTTGGTAGATTTTTGTTATAACATACTTCGATTCAGAGGTGACTGTTGTAAAGAGATGTATATACCGCGGCGACCACTTGAATAATGTGGTTACAGTTTCCCAATATCACGATTTCATCATATATGCTACACATTATGATCTCTAAAATACCGGTCACTAGCCTACATCTCGTCAGCTCCAGGATCATTACTTACATAATTGGCCATTGCAACCCTTTAGTCAGGACTACAACATAGCTGTTGTATGCGTTCATTTAATGCAATTAAATTGTCGACTGCAGTCGACAGGTTTGAAAAATTCTTCATGGCCATTTAATTTACTGCCAGAGAAATATGTTTTTCAAGTTTTTTTCTGTTAGATATTTTTAACCCACGGGTTCTCGTCTAATAAGCCAACGCAACTCTATATTTACTAAACTACAGTGACTCTATCTATTATCATTACCCTTAAGAAAAATGCAAAAAACGCTAACCCATAATTAAAAAGCAATCTTGTACATTTTAAGTTGAAAAACTTCTGCAAAGCCATGCCAAATATAGTCATTCTCTTCCTAATTGATCGTTTAAATATAGTGTTGTTGATATATAGTGCAAATACACTGTCTGTCTGGTAGTGAAAGGTACTACAACAAGCCCTCAGAGAGAACTGAACAAGATCAGAGCTAACCACAACGTAACATGTAAAGTTTAAGTTTTCAATTGGAACAATCAATTTGCACAAATCTCTATTGAAAGAAATTTGTTATTTTACATGTTAGGCGAACAAGTCAAACAAGCACGGTATTATAGTGGTGTTATCGGTTGAGCGACTTCCATTATCTGAACTACAGCGCATTCGCTAAAGCATTTGCATTTGTATACAAGAGAGTTTCAGTCGTATTAATCATTTCAAATTAACCTCTAAATCCGAGTACTGTATGAAGATTTTATACCGAATTGGTGTACGTATTTGAATATAACAGAGTCTTATTTCATATTATTTTACCTATGCAGTAGGCAATGCGCGGTAGAAGTTAAATAACTTGTGCCTCAACATTATTCTCAAATTATCCGGCTTATGTGATACAGGAATGCCAATGCAGACAGATGACACAAAGTTAACTGGAAATAATTCTTTGCCATCAACTGTATCGGTACCCTTTCGATTA
>QOCX01002383.1:0-22728 GCA_005959815.1 Sarcophaga bullata | reverse complement strand
GTTTCCGTTCAGTGTACATGTCAGACTTCCTTGGGAAGAGAACAGCAACATCTAAACAAATCGGAAATGTCAAAAAATTATGCAAATGTTCCGTCCGCCAATGCTACTACTGCTACTACTACTAATGCAGTTGAGAGAGAGTGAGTTTAGATTCAATTTAAAACTGAAGAGTCCGTCCCCCAATATTTTTTTCTCACAACGCTTACACTATCTTGGCTTGGCTTGGCTTGACTTGACTTGTCTTGTCTCGTTTGTGAGTGTTGGTTGTGGTGTGGTGTTGGTGGTGATAGTAGTGATAGTGGATTTTCTTTTTTTTTTTAATCATTTCATTAAATAACGGAAATATATTATTTACATATTTGCTGCTGCATACTTTTAAGAGTGAAAAAAAGTTATGTTTTTTGTTGACTGCTTTTAGGAGGAAAAATAATGTTTTTTGCTTTCCTTCTGCTCTATAAGTGACGTTACGAAAAAACAAGGAGATACAATAGCATATTGCGGGTAAAAAAATGTTGATAGGGAAACTTAAAGCAAAAAAAAAAAACACACAAACAAAACGTAACGGAATTTTGTCGGTATGGTTATGAAACTCTGCAGCAAAAAACTTTAATTAATATAAGCCAGACAATGTTTAATTACAGGGAGAGAGAGAGAGCGTACGGCAAAAATTAATGAATTTCGGGAAAGAAAAGTTTTATTTTTAAGTCGAATTCAAGACGAATGCAAGTCCTAATTCTCAGAATAAAGACTAAACTAAAGAAGCTATCCTATGTGATTAGAATTATGCATTTTTCTTTAAATCTAGTGTTTGAATTTAGGGTTTTTAAGTCTAAAAATATTGCGACATACTTTTAGGATTTATGCCATCTACCTATGCCAGCATGTTCGTGAAACGATGTCACTAGTTTTATTTGAATTTCGCCTAAAGCTCTTAGGGAAATCTCTCTTCTTTTTTAAAACAATATTAATATTGCCTACTTTAAGGGATAATCCTTCAATACATTCAATAATAAAGTTTTTTATCATATGCTTTCACAATATCTTGACTTTTCGGTTTATTGAATTCGTTCTAAATTTTGCGCGCTTTGCTTAATAACTCGTTTGTGTATCTTGGCTTGCCATTTTACTAAAAATTTATAAGAGAAAAAGCATAAAGCATACATTTAGGCTGAATGTCGAATTCAAGACTCTTATTTAATAGAAATTAAATTCGTTAATAATTTTTGCTCTGTATTGTCGGCATACTGTAGTTACACTGTGCTTTACAGAAAGTATGCAGGTGTTGTCTTTTAGCAGATCGAGTTTGTTGGTGTTCAGAGTGATCTGAAGTTCCAAGAGAATAGTTAGAGAATAGTGAAAGGCTTTCTTAACAGGCTTTGTAGAGCCAAAGAAAATTTCTTTAGAAAATGTATTGCTTTCGATTCGTCCTATATATAGATGCTGTAAATAAAAATCGAATCATATATCTGACAATGCAGGAGTGTACTGAGGATAGAAGTCTTATTTTTATTTTACCGGTAACTGTGGGCCCAAAGAACACTTTTTCAGAATGGGAATCGCCTCAAGTCGAATATATAGATGCTGAAAAGAGGAACCTGTGCTGTTTTGGAATGACACCCCGAAGGGCTTATCATTTAAAAGTTTAGAAGAAAATCTTACTGAAACCGGCCTACATTTCGAGGGTTTCCAGAGCAAAATGGTTGGGGGAAGACATAGGGAAATCATATTTAAGCTGAATACAGTAAGTTATATCGATTAGTCACAGTATTTTAGTGCCTCTACTGTAGCACGACCCTGCTGTCGCTTTTTACACTACTTTACATGACTATAACTGATCAGTAAAGCCTCTTCCACTAATTTTGTTATCCGATTTTGATCGATGATGTTCACTAGGTGAGGATTTTCAATTGGAATCAAACTATCTATGACCTAAAAAAGGGAACTATTCTGAGGTTCAGGGTTTTAACCACCTAACTTTACTAATTTCGATGTCGATAGCACCACGATAGGTTTCCTGCTGATCCAAAAGATTTATATACCTTAAGACGACCCGTAAGTAAATATAATTTAATACTGTCATCTCTGACCTCTTTACAAACATATTGTCTCTCTCTCTCTCTCTCTCCCTCTCTCTACTTACTCTTTCTCCTTTTAACATGTAATAATGACAGACACGTGTGTGTCTGTCCATTTTACATTTCCATTGTGACATTTATTGTATTTATTTCTCTGAAAAACTAATAATCATCGCTCTTGTATATTTTATTTTTCGCATTTAAATTGTATTTTATTATAAATGTTGCCTACATCTAGGGGGGCTGGTGTGTACCTGTACTTGTTATTATATTATTTTTTTGTTATTAAATTTTATTTTTGCTACACATATATGTAAATACATGTCGGTGTGTGTGGGTGTGTGTGTTATAACACTTAAAGTAATGCTTACGAGTCTATATTATTATTGTCATAAAATTTGTTGTAAAAAGATGTGTGGTTCCACAAAATATTATACATTATTTTCGCTGCATACATTGGCGTTAAAACATTTTAAATTAATATTACATATGTATTGTATAGTATGGTAGAAATCACCTTTTCTTTCTCGCTCTCTCTCTTTCTTTCTTTCTTTCTTTCTCTCTGTTTTATTACATTTTGGGAATTTGCAAATTGAAACTGTTAACAGATGTGCTTGTAGGGGTGTGCGTTAGTGTGTGTTATTGAATTTAAATGTGTGTTGGTTGGTTGGTTGCTTGGTCTATTACCATTAGTTTTTATGGCCTGCATTCAGTAGGTACTTTTTTCTTATTTAGCCTTAAACGTGCATAATGAGTTGTGGAACACCAGAGCTCATGGGAAATGTCTTGAGGGTATGAAAGCAAGAAAAAAAGAAGAGACTCTTATGTGTTTGTTTGAGGTAATAGTATTAGTTTGAGTCTTACCCGATAGTTACACAAGTAGTTCAGGCTCAAATTCTATAGTAAATGATAAGATTTCAGGATGAAAAGTGAAATCGCATAGACAAGTTTAGTGTGTTCGTTTGTAAGGCTCAATGCAGTTAAATCCCAAACTTGCCTGGACTAAGTAGGTAGGTAGGTAGGGTTGGCGTAATAGCTTAGATACTTCAGTTCACTTGAGCACTCATAACAGTCCCTTTACTGACCGAACTCTACTAAAACCCATTAATGAAGTTGGTCATCACAGGGGCAGCACACTACGGCACGACTTCGCTATGCCTGGAATATGGAAATGCTACTAATCTGGAAACACATTGACACAACCCGATCGATTATATGGTTCCTTATAACTTTCTGAATAGAACTTTTGATTTTAGCATTTCGTCTAGGGACTTCTGACCCCATGACTCAGCCCCCTACTGTGGTAACATTTATTAATGTTTCGAATACTTTCTTACAGATTGCCTGACTACTGCAGCGTTCTGCAGGCGGACGATATGGTCATCATTGAAGAAGCGGAGCAAACCTTTGTTAGGTGGCAGAATTTTCTCCGAAAATCTTGATTTATTCAGATAACCAGGTTGTAATTAAGTCACCAAAGAAAAGATTTTCAACGTCCCTACTTGTCAATGAATGCCTAGGATTTTTCAGGGAAATTTCAGATCATTTAAAGGCAACGTTTATTTATATCCTCGTTTTACAAGTAGTTTAAATCTCTTTTGGCAGCAAAAGAGGTGTGAGCTATGTTGCTAGATTCTTAAAAGGCATAGCGATAGATGGCACAGTTAAGATGCCCAGGGGCCACTGTCCTTTTGGTATGCATGTTGAAATACTTGATAATCTGGTAAATAACATCTACAGGAGATAAGAGTTTGAAAAAGGGGAAGAGACCGTTTAACATTTTATGTGTCAATAGGGCACTGGGACTCTTGATGGAGTTTTTTATAACATCTGAGAAGTCGGCATAGTCTAGTAGGTAGTGTGTTGGCTTATTAAACGTGATAACATGGCTCAAAGCAGCAAAATGAAATACGGAAAAATATTGCTTAGGCGACTTCCTCTCATCAGTTTTCTTACAAAAACTCTGTGAGTAAATGAAAATTGTCATGAAAAGTTTCTCAAAAATCTGTCGTTCGGTGGAGACTTTAAACAGCACGCCCCCCCCCCACACTCATATATAAAATTAACACACATATGTGGTCCCAATCCAAACTGAAAGGTTGTAACGACCAATTATGTATGTATGTGATCGAGCTCTCAAAGTATTATTTTGGACTTAGATTGGTTTCCCATAGGAAAGTTTTGATTCTCTACCAATGGACATAAATGCTGGTCCAAATGGGAGCTCCTGATGCAAGGGGACTTCCGCTATTTTACCTAACCTAAATTTATATTGAGGACCAAGAACTTTGTTCGTTGTGTCCTACCTTTTTCTGACGAAATCTCAATGTCTGAACTTTCAACGATGCTTGTTAACAGTAAGGTTAAACGGTATTCTGTCTGTATGAGCTGTTTGAAGGTGAATTAAATCCTTTTCATTTGAGAATGCAATCCCCGCCATGGTACCCCTAAGCCAATCTAAGATATTAAATCTATGGCAGTACAAGATTACAATGTTAAACGCTAAAATGAAGGTACCACCAGCTTTTCAATTGATTTGAATTGAACTTGAATAAAGCTTTTCGTCTAAAAAGAAAAGAAAAAATTCTAGGAAACCGTTATTAGCAGCACACACTGCACTGACTTCTCCATTTCGTGTGCCCTTCATGCTCTCGTTTTTCGTTTGTAATTTCTTCGTTGTGTTCACATTTCAGTATGTACCTAGCTGTGATCTAAGAAAACAAAATAAAAATAAAAACGCAAAAGGACAAGAAAATTAAGAGAAGCAGAAGGAGAAGAGGAGGAAACAATATATTGATTATAAACATGAACACAATAATGATAAAGCCTACTTTAAGGCGTTCAATACAACCAATTTTTTTTTTTTTGTGTGCAAATCTTATTAACAACACACAGGCAAAATCATTGTAGATTTTCTTGTATGTGTGGGTGTTTCTATTGAAATTCACAGAAATATTTGGAAAACAAAAATAAAGAAAAGAAGGAAAATCCCATAAATTTACAAGAATTTGGAAAAAGAAAAATCGAAGATGACAAAATAATTGAGTTGGCGGTGCCTGGTTTTATTTGTTTTTTGTTCAGCTAAACCAGTAGAAAGAATTCGATTGAAATTGAATTGAAAACAACAATAAAAGACACACACTTGAGGATTTAAAAAAAAAACGAGAAAAAAGGCAAAGGAAAAAAACTCAAGGAATTGAAATTTTTTTTGATTTTCTAAACGGCAAAGAAAACCTTGAAAAGCCAACAACAAAAATATGAGAGTATACTTTTAGGGGACAGGTTAAGTAACATGTTTTTGACCAAAAAACGAAAACGTAAACGTAAACGTATCTGCAAAGGAAATTGTACAAGTTTTTGTAAGATTTTTATCAAGGTAAACCATCTTCTTTCCTTTTCCTTTTATTCTATTTCGGTTTGTAGTTTATACACCCAGCATTTGTTGTTTGTAGATATTGGAAACGTGCTTAGAATTTATGAAATAAAATCAAAATAGAACCGCTGTGTAATAAAAGAAAACACTGGTCATACTATGTAGTATTACCCAGTGACTGAGGTCGCATATCAATGCTTCTCACTCCTTCACCTTAAGACACTAATACGTAGAAATTTTCTAAAGGTCAAGAGGTGAATTTAAGCGAAATGGTTTATATGATATACATATGGCCTCTCTCTCTCACTCTCTCTCTCTCTCTCTGTGTGGTGATTATAGATTTTAAGCGTTTAGCATTGGTAGGTGACGTGATAGAGAGAAACAAGGGAAGTTTAAAAGAAAAACGGACTTAAACTGCTTTCGAAATGACAGGGAAAACTAAAGAAAACTAATTTTTATTACATAAGTATTGCAAATATCCTACGAAAAAAAATTCAATTTCTACTCTCTCTCACTAGAAATCAAAATTAAACTTTTCTAAGGAGTTCGCTCAAAAGACTCATAAATAAGAAGGCTGACAAGCCTTATGCTGCTCTTGTGTTACTAAGCCATTCCCACAAGAA
This sequence comes from Sarcophaga bullata, assembly GCA_005959815.1. Classification (NCBI taxonomy): domain Eukaryota; kingdom Metazoa; phylum Arthropoda; class Insecta; order Diptera; family Sarcophagidae; genus Sarcophaga; species Sarcophaga bullata. Next base: position 16,657 of record QOCX01002383.1, on the reverse strand, counting down.
CTCTGTCTTGTGGTGTTTTATTTACAATGATTAGTTAGGTTATTAGCCGCTATAATTCACTGATTCTCTGCGCTCCACTCCTTCTTTCTCAATAGAATGTGTGCCAATATATTTTTGATCACGAATTCCATTTCAGTCGGTCGGTCTCTATTTCATTCGGTCTTCTCCATATTCCAACTATTTGAAAACTACGAGTCGCGAAGATTGAATTCGCCGTGGTTTAGTAGAAAATGGGTGATATGAAGGACTCACTCACACCCCACATAAGGTCAAACTCCGAGTGGGTCCGGATGAATAGCGTGGATTTCAATGAGCGAAAAAACCATAAGCGTAGCAATAATATTGCATCCTCTGTAGCCATTGGTTTAGGGACTCAGAAGCTCTTGATGTTCTCGGCATGAAAATTCAGTGTTATACTCGCTGGAGCCAGCACATTTTTCAAGTGTCGAAAGAAGCTTTCAGGTCCCTCGCTTTCTTAATACTTTACAGGAAATACTTCACTCCAATTGATCTTATAATTTACACCACCCATATCCGGCCGAGTATGGAATACAACTGTCATGTATTGGCCGGTGACTCGAAGTCTATTTTCAGGCTTCTCGACCACATACACGAGAGGGCTGAGGTGCTTATAAATGACGGCAGGGTAACCAACACTTGCTTCCTTGGAACATCGTCGCAATATAGCTTGTATTTCATTGTTCTGTCGGATTTTGCTCGAACGAAATCAGGGGACTTGTTCCCGTAAATCATGTATTCCTACATAACACTTCCTCGCCGAGCACATTCATTTGAGATCGATTGGCCTGGTCAGTGGTTCACAGACTGCTTTGCAGACACAATTCGATCTTTAGCTAGACTACTCCTATGTGGAACTCTTTTCCTGTAGAGGTTTTCTCTCTTATGATATAAAGAATTAACCTAGTGCGCACAAACAATACTCCCTCTTTTCTTCTTCACCAACATATTCCAAGATCTAACACAATGCACTGCATGATTAGGGACCAACAACAATGTAGTATATGTCACTCATATAAAGATTATGGTCTTTCCCGAATTGGGTGGGTTCTATCTTCCTATGTCATCTTTGGTTCTTTTATCTCTGGTTTTAAGGTCCACCGAAAATTGCGATCATTCTGTGGTTTTTTGCCTAAAGAATCTTCTCAGTTGTGACAACAGTTCCTCTTAGAACTTCAGAGGATTCATTTATAAGGCCATGCAATTAGAACACTTGTTCTATGAAGATCTTACTGGCCGCTTACGCAGGTATTGCAGACGACATAGGGGAGAAACTCATTGAAAAGACAACACAATTGCAAAAGTAAATTATGGTAATAGGAATACTCATTACACATAACAAAACTACTTTTTTGAACGGCCATGATATACTAGCAATAGTGAAGAGTATCAGCAATCAACAAACAAAGCGCACAATGTCTCGAAGCTTAACCAGATCGTAAACACAAGAATAATAAATAGAGCGTAAGTAAGTGTGCAAGTCCCGTTTAAATCTTGTATTATTACGGCGGGGAATTCTGAAGTTTGTTGTAGTAAATGGAGAGTGTAATAAACAGCTCAGTGGTAAATTTAAAAGTGTGGGAAAAAAATAAAGAATCATAAGGAAGGTGTCAGTGACAGAATAGATATTTCTCAGTAGCTAAAACTGACGCTCTATAACCACAGGCCTTAAGCCGCAAGCAGTGCGTAAAAATTTCGTTAAGACGTAACACCCTTTCATTAAAAAAAAACTAAAGCACAAGTTTGGGTCTATGAATCGTCCCAACTAGGAAAACCGGACTTTAATTAGGAAGGAATAACAATCTGACAATTCATAACCGATTTAGGAAACTTTGTCGTGGATGGCTCAGTATTGACCTAATAAATGGCACCCGGTTGTAATAAGAACTGACAACGTATTCACAATGAATGTGCTTGAAAGACGTTTTCGTCCTTTAGAAGCCCTAATGACTGCATGAGATTTTCTTCGACAGCTGCTAGCAATCTGATGTGTAATGTTTTTTTTTCTCTCTATTTCACTTCGCAGTCTTCAATAGTTTCAAGGAGGCAAATGGAAATGTGAACCTTAGGTTCTTTCAATATGAAATTCCAATGAGTATCTCATCTCTTAATACCTCAATCAGTTTGGCCATTCGGTAAAGCGTCACTAATTCCCCATACAACATAGTTTTATAGTCCTTCTGTTACAATTCTAGCGTAAGTTTTAAATGATGATTTACAGTTACTGTAACTGTTATGCCTTTGGCATAAGAAGAACACTCAAGAGAGATATTTTTTTCGGAATTCAACTAAAATTTTATGGGGTTTTCTTATATTCAATGGCCTCGAGAATCCTATTTTAAGCAGAAAGTTGCATTAAAGTTGCCTTAACGGTAAAAAAAATTGTGCATATATGCTTTATACGTATACTTACACTTACTAACACATACTTACATACATGAAAGCCTTACACTTATTCTCTCTACTTCCTTCTCTCTCTCTCTCCCACTCTCGCTCTCTCTTTGCTCTCTTAAATTTAAGAGTTATGTATGCCTCTCAGCAACATAATTTATAATAAAAGCGGGTGCGTAAAATGGAAATAAAAATGTCAAGAAGTTACAGAAGAAAGATGAAAGATATGGAGACAGAGAGAGAGAGAGACGAGATAGAGTGGAAGAAAAGAAAAAAAGATTGACCCATAAGGCTTTTTAAATAACACAATATAAGCTCCTCACAATATTTTAAAGCGACCTATTTTTTGTTGTTGTCTTTCTTGAAAGTAAAGTGCTGGAGCATGAAGTTTTAACAAAGAACAACATTTTCGATGAAAGACAAAAAGCTGACCAGCTTTTTTTTTTGTAAAACGGAAATTGAAAAAAAATTACTTTATCAGGAAGTAATTTTTCTATTGTATTTATTAATTAAATAGTTTAATAACTGAAAACGACAAAAAAAAAACAATAAAAGGAAAAACTGTTGCCTACTTTTATGTGTTAAATGGAATAAATTTAATATAATATGGCTGCTTTTAGGCATGAAATCATTTAATGGTAAAATAATACAACAAAATAATAATGTGTTGTCTAATTTAAGGCGCCATAGAATTCATTATCTCTCTCGCATTATTTTCATAATGAATTAAAATGTTTCTCCCCTTCTACCTCGCCTTTATAATGAGTTAAATTACGTAAATAAAATGAAGTTTACTTTTAGGCTTTATTATCATGTAAGAAATCTGAAACCCATTAAAGGCTATCAATGATCGGGTGACAATTAAATTAATCACAAGAGATATGACCGTCTCTTGAAGTGGAATACTAAATGGGGCTCTATCTTATCTTCTATCATGTCTACATTTACACATGCATACATAATTGGCCATTACAACTCTTCAGTTAGGATTACAGCCTAGCTTCTCTCATATTTTATCTACGGTTTCGTTGATTTGAGGATGAAAGTTACGTTTAATAATCTATACTTTTGGCTCACTAGATAGCTGGATTACAGATGCTAATGAGAGCTTAAAAGTTCGAAGTAATACGAATTCAAATTGGCGTTACTTTGAAGCTATTACATGGCGGGGAAAGGAGGCGGAGCTCATATACTCTCGTCATTATCGAAAATAATGCATGCAAACGTACGCTATATTGCATGGCACTACCTACACCGAAACTGCAGTCCACACTTCCTTGTTTCAAAGCTTTTTTTTTTACAAAAGTTGGCTTGTTCTTTGAAACTCTTCTAAAACACAAATCATTTATTAATAGAGACGAGCTCTCTACTGTCATTCCATCGGCTATTTTTTTTATTCCTTTCGCTACTTTAAAGGATACAAGGATGTTATAAAGGTCTCACTGAAGTCGTCTTATTAATTCTTTAACTCTTTTCTGCCTATTTTTTTTTCATTGTGGCACTTTCTAGGATGTAGGGTTGCCATTCAGTAGTTTGTTCAAACGGCACTCTATGATTTTACTCTCAAATTTTTTTGTGTGTTAGACTGCTTGAGGGGAAGTTGCCGAATGGATGAAAGTTACGTTTAATAATCTATACTTTTGGCTCACTAGATAGCTGGATTACAGATGCTAATGAGAGCTTAAAAGTTCGAAGTAATACGAATTCAAATTGGCGTTTACTTTGAAGCTATTACATGGCGGGGAAAGGAGGCGGAGCTCATATACTCTCGTCATTATCGAAAATAATGCATGCAAACGTACGCTATATTGCATGGCACTACCTACACCGAAACTGCAGTCCACACTTCCTTGTTTCAAAGCTTTTTTTTTTACAAAAGTTGGCTTGTTCTTTGAAACTCTTCTAAAACACAAATCATTTATTAATAGAGACGAGCTCTCTACTGTCATTCCATCGGCTATTTTTTTTATTCCTTTCGCTACTTTAAAGGATACAAGGATGTTATAAAGGTCTCACTGAAGTCGTCTTATTAATTCTTTAACTCTTTTCTGCCTATTTTTTTTTCATTGTGGCACTTTCTAGGATGTAGGGTTGCCATCAGTAGTTTGTTCAAACGGCACTCTATGATTTTACTCTCAAATTTTTTTTGTGTTAGACTGCTTGAGGGGAAGTTGCCGAATATTTTAATCCATCGCATTTATACTGCAGCAAATATCCTACAAGGCTTTTGGTCAATCTACATTCTTTTCTAATTAACTAATCTAATAATAAATGTTGAGACTTGAGACTTTAATGAAGACTTTCAAAGATTAAAAGAAAATTTTGTTCTTAATTTATTGAAGATTTGAATTTAGTTTTTATCTGCAATATTTCCTCACTTGTCTATCTATTGCTAGCTAGCACATAATTAACCAGCTCAAGCTCCTAAACGTATGCTACATTATTTATCTTAAAACTCAAACATCAGGCAACAATCTCAATAGCTTACAAATTTGTGTCTTAGACATTGAACAGAATAGAGAGCTGATAAGCCTTTAGCTCATTAGCAATTACCTTTAAAAGCACATAAATACACACACATACATACACATATGTACCAATACATACTCCATATGTGTTAAAGCCTTCAAGTAAACAAATACACCTGCAAGTAACAATATAAGTGAGAGTGTGTTTTGAGTTCTAATGACAGGGTTTAATATACAATGATTTTAATAACACAGTAGAAGAAGAAGAGGTTGGGTTGAGGAAGTTGGGGATTGTGATTGTATGCCAATGTATGTATGTATGTGTGTGTGTATGTGTGTATGTATGTTTTCCAATATTAATGCTCATTTAAAAGCAGCTGTTGTAAGGCAATACAGTATTATTATCTCTTTAACACATACACCCACCCATACACACACACACACACACATGTGGAGTTAACATACAACAAATATTCTTTAACTGACATTATATTTACCGAATATGTAGTCAAGTCAGAAGAGAGTTTACTGCTTATCTTGATCTCTAATATTTTATCTCCTTTTTCTTGTTGTTCTTGCTGCTGTTGTTGTTGTTCTTGTTGTTGTTTGTGTTGAACTTTTTTCCCTTTGTGCTCTCCTCTATTAGCCTCTTGGTTTAACCTTTTCTCTTACACTTGCTAACTGCCTTCCTCACTCTCTTTACAATTGTTTACTTATGATATTGTATTTATAGTTTTCGGCTGTTTGTTGTTGTTATTTTACAACAACTTAAAGAGTATTAATGAAATGAAAATAAATAAATATAACAACAACAACAACAAAAACACTTCCAAAACATGCGCACACATACACACTCGTATACAATTAAATCTACAAATACATGAATATTATCTTTACCGTTATCATTACCATACCAACACAATCCACCCACTCACAACGGCATAATACAATATGAATGGCTGCCTGCCTGCCTGCCTGCTGCCTGTATTAGTGGCTCATAAATAAAGAGAGCGTGCGTATGGTAATGTTTACCAAAGAGATTGTGTGTGTTGTGTGTGTGTGTGCTTGTTTGCGAAAGTTGAGATGTTTTTTTACTTGTGATTATTTAATGCACATTTAAGACACGTATTCCCAATATACATACGTCTGTATACAGTGTAATAAAAAATTATACGTCAACACCAACCAATATGTTCTCGTTTTCGTTTCGTTTAATGCTGCTTCTGCTTCTAGGTTTTTTTTTCTTTTTGATTAAAATTTATTCGTAATGGAATGTGTGCTCTGCAGGAGGCCGGAGATTTCAAATGGGAATTCATTCGTTTTATTTTGCCTCCCGTTTTTTTTAGGTGTTAACCAAGTAATATGAATAGAAAGGCTTATGAAGGCAAATTGTTATAAAAAAAAAGAGGTTGACATAAAAGGCTTTAAAAACAAAATAATCAGAAGCAAAAGTTTAACCAGGATCATAGGTTAATTCGAAATGTTCAAAATAGCTTCAAAAAATGCTCAATTTTGTTGGTGATGTGGTTGAACATGATCATAACTTTGGCATCAGGAACAGTTCCTCTTTCAATAGGAATTTTTGGGGCTATTGAGTCTCGTTTAAAATTACGAAATCGGCATTGCCCCGTTGTTCATGATACTTGATTCGTCAATACTGTGTGCTAGACCCAAGTTTTCATGCTTATACAATGTTCCGAAGGATTTATACTGGATGAGCTTGTCCGGTGAAATGTCTTATTCGAGCCTGCTTAGGTCATGATAGGCTTCAGAATTGCGTGTTTCAATGAATTTAGGACAAAATAGCATGAAATTTATACGTTTTTTCTATAATCGATGGAGCGGATTTAGACTATCTAAATGAACCCAGTACAAGATACGTCAAACCGGTTGAGCTTCAGAGTAATTGATGATATGATAAAAAAGGCTTGGCAGTCCGTGTAGACTCGTGTAGAGGCCATTGATCCAGATGGTTGTAGGTTAAATACCCGTAATATCCGTAAGCGCCGTATGGATTGGTTTCGTGCGTGATTAACGCGCAAATTTGGCCATGGGCAGTTGAAAGCAACTGGGAAAGTTTGTTACCTTGAGGATTATGTGTTAGGCAGTTTTAAATTATTGCTGAATTATATTCTGGGTACTAATATAATGCATTGAGTCTGAATCTTCGACACTTGTCTAATGTCTTCAGCAGTAGCTGTAGCGATGAAAGGGAGGCTTAAACTGCTCTTCAACGCTTGGATGAACGCCTCGTGTCATATTGAAGTTGCCATAGTCCAATAAGTCACCGCAATCTAGTAGCTGGTGTGTTGGCTTGTGAGACTTAAGGCCAGACATGAAAATGAAATATGAAAAGAACATTTCTTCGGCGACATCCCTTCACCTGATTTTTGGCAAAAACTCTCTGAGAGTAAATAAAATTGCCAAGAAAACTTTCTCAAAAAGCTGTCGTTCGAGGTCGACTTTAAACTGTAGGTCCCACCACTCATGTATAAAATTAACACACACAACATGAGTAGTGTGAGAAGCTAGGCCGTAATCCTGACTGAAGAGTTATAATGGCCGATTGTGTATGTAATCCAGTACATAGTGTGTTGGCTTAAATTGCCATGAAAATGTTACTCCAATTCGAAATCGACGGCAAACTGTAAGTCTCGCTACTCATCAATAAAATTAACACATTCAGCATGTGTGGTTACGTTGTAACCCCAACTCAAGGGTAGTGTTAGCCAATTAAGTAAAATAATCTCTCTGACGCTTCAAGGGTGGTCATTGGAAGTCTAAAAATGGTGTCTCTAGAAGCTGCAATAGGAATCAGGTATTCTGATGGCTTTTGTGACGATATCTACTTGTGCCTGCATATCTATACTTCAGCATGTAATAATAAATGTGACATGTGATGCATTTATACCAAAATCGTATTAAATAAAGCCCTACCTTAGACTTCTTTATATGGCACGCCTGAAAGTATGCAATGCTAAAAAATAAATAGCTACAGCATACTTTAAGGCACACAAACTCAAATATTTTATAATACAGTGTATTATCATTGATGTTTATTTCGTAATTATGTTAAATTACATTTTTCTCTTGTATTTTTTGTTAAACAATATGATTAATTATTCTTTTTTAATCTTTTCCTTGCAGGTATGTAAATGAATTCTTTCTGGCCAGCATTTTCCAATAATAAATAAACAGGATAAGTAATAAAATTATTACGATAAAAATTTATGAAAGAAAATTTCTGTTTCCCTTTAAAAAAAACGTCAAATTTTATCTTAAAAAAACTTATTTTGTTTGAAATTTAATTTAAAGATTGTATCTCCATAACGATATCACACTACCATTCTATGCACTAATTTGTCTCCTTTTGTTACACTCTCATACTCAAACACACACAGAAAATCTCTTGTTTCCCCTTTTTATACAATACTTCACTTGCAAAATCAAAAAGATAAAAAAAGGGAAAGGGAAGAAGCTTTAAAGCAATTTGTCTTTGTAAAATGATTTACTTTGGAATTCTTTTGTTTATTTTTCTCCTTTTTTACATTTTTTAGATCCCTAAAAGTATACTTTAAAATTTATAGAAACTATACACATACACAGAGATCGTATTACAAAATTGTATTGGTAGAGAGAGAGAGAGAGAGAAAGAGAGAGAAAACAAAAACAACTCAATAAAGCATAAACAAGTACAAGGTTCTGTTCAAATAGTAATCGTAGTGTTGATAGTAGAGAGAGAGAGAGAGACAGAGGGAGAGAAAGAGTAGAACAACTGATATGGACCCCAGTAACAACAACAACAAAAATCATAATTATAGAGACTCTTTGACTCACTCAAAACATCATTTCGTTATTGATGTCTCTTTATTTTTAAGTATTTCTACGACACACACAGATAGAGAGCAAGACAAAAAATCGAAAAAGAGAAATTATTGTCTGGGAGTATTTGTTTATTAATGCCGTTATTTTGACAACAACGAGTAATTGTATATGCAGTTAAGTATGTATGTATGTGCATGACATACTTACTTACAATTTTGGTTGTATTCATGTGTGTGAGTGTGTATGTCTGTGTATGTGTTTCTGTGCCAAATTAATCTTTCTTTGAGAGATAGAGAAGTAAAGAGATTCAAATCGAAAGAAATATTTAAAAATTCAGTTCTCGAGCAAAAAAACGCACACACTCTCACATAAAAATAAAATTCAAATATTTATTCATCAAAATGAATGAATGAGGAGTTAGTAACAGAGATGGAAATGTCGATATAACGGACATAACATAGTTTTCAATTAGAATCCTTTAAAATTCAATTGAGCTTAGAAATAAATCGGTTCTCTTCTTATCCATACGTGTTAGACAGAGTTTAATAATATTGCACGTACCCTCTGGTTGAGCTTTTTCTTCTAAAACGTATGTCTAGTATCCAATTCAACTGAAGCAACCAGCAACCTATGCCCTGTAATATATTGCAGATTGCGAGGTGCTACAGCACTTAAGATGTTGCTCTACAATGTTCGAACACCCTTTCACTGCAGATATCTAACAGTCTACGTGGACAAAGCTTCAGATGTGCCATTATTTGTTGTTGCGATCAGGTTTGCTACAGTTTTCAAGAAGTGCTATATACTGTGCTGGTGCTACAGCATTAGTTTGCTCACAATTTCAGAACTGTCCTACTTCAGATATGCTACAGCTCTAGACGTGACAAAGCTTCAGATGTGCCACAGCATCAGTTGTTGCTAAAGTTTTAAGAAGTTGCTACTACTGTGCTACTGTTTCAGAAGTGCTCTTACTTCAGATGGCTACAGATCCAGATGTGACAGCATTAGATCTGCTACTTTCATGCAGAGTGCTTCTAATTCAGATATCTACAGATCCGAACGTACCACCTGATCTGTTGTGCTACAATGTTAGATTGCTATAGCATCTGTCGTTCGTTACTACAATAGTGCTGTTCTTTTACATACGGTACAAGCTCCAGATTTACTTCATATGTACTACAGCTCCAGATGTGCTACATCATTAGATCTGCTACAGTTTCAGAAGTACTTCTACTTCAGCACGCTACAAATCCAAATATACTACAGCTTAGAATTGTTACACATTCAGAAGTGCTACTTCTTCATATATGCTGGAGTTTTAGAAGTGCTACAACTTCATTTATGCTCCATCTTCAGGTGTGCTGCGATTTCAAAAGTGTTCGTACTTCACATGTGCTACAGTTTTTGAGGTGCATTACTTCAGTGTGCTACATCTTCAGATGGTCGCTGTTTCAGTTCTGAAGAGCTATTATATCAGAGTGCTACTTCTTTAAACGCGCTACAGTATTCAAGTGCCACCTTGCTATTGCGCTTGAAACGTACTACATAGTTTGGCATATGTGCTACTGCTTTTAGATGTGCTATTGTTTCAGATGTGCTACAGTTGTAGATGGCCCAACCAATTCATGATATAGCATCAGCCTTCTATTCTTCAGATATGCTAAGCTTTAGCTGTGCTTCACTTGTTTTTATACTGACGAGGGAGCAATTCAAAAGGTTTTCAAAACTCAATTTCCCTGGCTTCAACAAAGTAGAACTTAACCCTTCAATGTCATGGAATACAAATTAAACTTGAAGATGCGTTGAATGACATTCATAAGTAGAGTTATTGAAGACACCAACCATGTATAAAAATATCCACCCCCCATTTGCTATAAACTATAACCAGAATATTATACTCACGTACATAGAAAACTGCGCTGGTCAACGAAAATAACAGAATTTCAGTCCCTTAACACATTTAAAGGATGGAAAAGATTTTTTTTTGTTGTCTTTAATGTTAGTGATTAATAATGCCCAGCTCAGACCTTAGATGCTGTGTTGTTTTAATAAGAAATCCCAGTGATACATCATCATTATCCATCCTGGTTACAAATGTGCCAATGCCAGAACCAGAATCAGTGCCAGTGCTACAGTGTTTGTGTGCAAATGTAAAATTCATACACAAGACTTAATGAATAGACGAATGGATGGATGAATGTATGAATGCATGAATAAATGAATGAATGAATGTATGACTAAAAGAATGAATAAGAAATTGAATACAGCATTTGAACGACTGACTGACTGACTGAATGTGAATGAATGAATGAATGAATAGCTGAGTTGTATGAGGAGGATAACCAACCACTTGTTTTATTCGGGAGGTAAAGAAATACTCCATATTCTGTATGAATGTGAATGTGAATGTGAATGTCTTTCTCCAAGTAATTCGTACATATTTCTATACAGAGATTCAAGAAGAAAAGAAGGAGCAACAACAGAAAAAATCAAAATCAAATCTCTTTTTTTGAATAACAAATGAAGGTGAATCCAAAGAACTAACTAGTCTGGGTTGGAGAAGTAGAACTGACTTTTGCATTTCAAGTTCCAAGAAAGAAAAGAAAAAATTTTTGTATTTAAAAAATTCTCTTGAATTTAAGGAAATTATTTATTTCCCTTCTCTCTCTCTCTCTCTTTAATTTTTCTAAAGCATTTTATTATTTAAACAAATTAAAAGAAATGTTTTTAATATCTTAATTGATTTAAACAAGACTTTTCTATCGAATAAAATTTCATTTCAACTTCGAGAGAAAACAATGGTGGAGAGAGACACAGCAAAGAGTATATGTGTGTGCAAAACAAAATAAATTCTCATTTTGTTTTTGTGAAACTTGTTCATGATGCCACCTGGTTTGGGTCATAAATTAATGCAAACAGAAACTAAAGTATACTTTTGGGGGTTTGAGTTCAAAAGGAAAGAAAAATAAAGCCTACTTTTGGGATCCTAAAAAACTTAGCCTATTTTAGGGGTTAGAATAAATTTGTTGTTTTGTATAGTGCCTTGAACACTCATAAAATATCTCTCCTCACTCTCCTCAACCATTGTAGGATTTAAAATGCGCAAAAAGGAAGAAAAAAAGTAATGTTACGAAAAAAAATAATAACAAAATGCCAAATAAATTAAAAAATTTATTGACTATACGGTACGTTTGTCTAGTTTAGTTTGTTTACTTATTTAATTTTGGTAATGAATTGATTAAAGTTTTCCAATTTTTTTTGTTTTAGGGCCAAAGAATACAGCCATAACTGCCATGAATTTGTTAGTTAAAACGGTGTGAGGGGGGAGGGGATTGTTAGCTCTTGAACTATGAAAATAATTTCAAGTTTTGCGACAGGTCGATTCTCTTCCTCATGTCACGAAAATAACTGTCGAAGCTCTCGCCACCATCTTTACTTTCATTGTTTTTGTTTTGTGGATGTTATTCTCAATTCCAATTTGCCGGGATGTCCGTGAGATTTTACTAAAGTAAAGCGATGTGCAACGCTTCAGTCAGATCTCTTAAGCTTCAATGGGACCCGCATCAAATCCTCCTCTAACTAAGTTGATCTTCGCTTGACATATTATTGTTCAGGACCCTGTTGCGGCGAATATATCATCACATTGGTTCTAAAGTATCCCATTCTAGTAACATGCCCTTTCTCCCGAACGCCTTTACATCTTAGTGCTTTGATTAATTGACTGTTGAAAGTATTCTCGAAGTCCAAGAGCCGTTCTACAGATTGTTCCACTGTTATTCTAAGAATCTACTGAAGAAGTCTTTGCATGATCCATAATTTTGCCTTAAATGTACCGAGTCTTCCATTCGAAATGTTAATTATGAATTCCTTCCTCCTATCATCATAAGACAACTCTTTTAGTTGTTCGTCAACTCAAAACGAATCTGAGCATCTTTTCAGGCAGATACTTTGTTGTCATGTAGGCCCATAGCACTCTGTTCTATTTGCGAGATATATGGAAATATCTGGTTCTTGAAATTGTTCCAACAGGTACCTCAAAGTTTGATTAACTAACGAGACGGTTGACAGTTCCTACAAGCTGGAAATTTGTCCATATTTGCCGCTGCTATTTGGATGAGGTGAAGTGATTGCACTTGCCGGCTTCTGGAAATGCCTTTTGGTGACATTTATCACGGCTCTGCCTGGTTGCGGCTTATGCTCCTGCTGATGTCTTATTTAATCACTTTTGTCGTGTATAACACTGCATGTGACCCTTCTCTTTAGGTTGTTACATCGTTTATGCCATGTTTCCTTTGCATATCGGTTCTTAAGCATTCAGTTCCCTCGTTAAGAGCATTCCTTATCAAAATCGGTGTCTTTTCTGTCATTGAAGAGCCATTTTCTGTGTCAAGTCATAAATATCCCACAATGTATTCCAACTGTATAGTTAAATGGTAGTGCAGATTGTCGGCCTGATCTATGAGTTATCCTTGGAAGTGAGACTTAATTTAGTTTTCTTCCTAATCACGCAGGTTAAGTCTCTGAAAGGTTAGCAAAGACAAGCATAAGATTACTTAGATAGAAGTCGATGATATGGTCGGGGCCTCAGTTTCCTCTATTGAAGACAAGGCTGTTAGTGCCTTGGGAACCATACAGCAATTCAGATTGGTCAGATTTGTTGCTGATTGTTGTTGCTAAGTCACTGCAAATTTGCTCACAAAATTCCTTACAAGGGACTGAAAACTACATACACCAGTCTGGTTCTCCACTTTTATGCTACAAATCCTATTAAAGGAAGAAGCTAAGCACAAACGGGTGTTCATTTAAACAAGGTTACAGTAAAGGCTAATGATGGTGTACAACATGACTATGAAAGAAAGAAGGTTCAACATACTAATTGGTTTCACGTGTAGTACTACTCGATTTCAATTACGTTTCAAATTATTTTTCCTAACATTTAATTTGTGTCAAGCATACTTTTAGGTGCTTTTAAGCAGAGCATACATAAATATGTAGAACATATTGGTGGCAAGTGTATGCTATAAAAATAAAATAAAAAACAGCATTGCCTACTTTAAGGATGATATTAAAAAAGAATACAAAAATTTAACATCAAAACTATACAAATCCATAAAACCAAACGAACAAACAGAAACAGAATATTTTCTTGTTCTCTGAACCTCTGCTGTTCAAGAGTTCAGTAAAGAAAACTCTGTAAGCGTTTGAACCGTAGTTTCATGTCACGTTTTCGTTGACTAATAAAAAGGAATCGAACATGTTTTTTCTTGGTTATTTTTTCTATTCTTTACGTCGTTACGTACTGTCGTTTTTATTTATTTTAGTTTGATTTTGGAGTTCTTTTTCTACTAAAATTTTTCTTGTATTTGACATTTGAAGGATGTTGTTTTTTTTTATTTCTTTCTTAGTACGTTACCATGTATTGAAGCATACTTTACGGAGCTCTTAGGTTCTTTTTTTCAGTTTCTTTGATGCTTAAATAATAGAAAAAAAATATAAATTGAGGCAAACAAGTTCCCTTCGATTGACAAAAACGTGTAGCATTTCTAACATGTCTGTCGTGTTTCGTTCTTTAACTGCCAAACGAAAAAAGCCAAAAAGCAGGCAACAAATATTTATTATATAATGACAGCGACCCAAAACGAAATGTATTTCTTGTTTGGCGCAAACAGTAAGCAGGAGAGGAAGAAGAAGAGAGGGAATAATAATTCCGTCTTACTAGATTTCAAATAGATTTTCCTAGTTCAGTTTTTTTGGCAGCCAAGATGACGATAAAAATTCTTTTTTTTTTTTGTTTGTTTTTGCGTAATGAAACACTGGCTTAATTTAAAAGGCATTTTTGATGCCTGCTGTCATACAATTTCATAGGGATTCTGAAAGAAAAAAGTTGTTTGCTTGTAGTTCTTTAAACAACATTGTTTCCAGGCCATGGCAATTGCTCTGCCTAGTTTGTCGTAAGTTTGGGAGTATTTCAGATAGGAAAACTTTGATAATGAGATGAGATTGTAACTCTTAAGCTTAATCTGTCTGTTCTCTTCTATTTGTTTGACTAACACTACCATCATGAAATTATAGGCACTTAATGGTTCCCTTTTTCAGTATGCTCAGATCAAAGGCATCCATCCTCCTCCTTAAAGGCATCCAGCGATTGGTGTAAGCAACTGGCAAAAGCGCACAAGAAACAAACTAACCTGGAAGTATGGCTAAAAGCAGGTCGAAACCCGATAATCGGGTTGTTAATGGCCAATTAAGTAAGGTTTCCTGAAACAAAACCGTAAGCAACTTTTACCAATTGGCAGTAGATACGAAGAATTAAAAAAGAAGTGCTCTTATATCTTCAAATAATACAGTAAAGGATCTCAATAAACCCTTACTTCCCAGATTTGTCAACATCAACAACGAATATTGAAAAATCAGAGAGCGCCACTGCTGAAAAAGTTGAACTCAATAAGCAAAGTTCCTCATCACTTCATCTGTTCTCTTCACATTCAGGCACTAGAACTGGAGTTCTTCGAGCGTTTTCCTTGACGTTAGTATCAGTTCTGCGTCTTACTTTTGTTGTAAAATCCACTCCTCTTCTACGAGGCCTTGTTTATTGGCACTGAATAATACTTCGGCAGCAAAAATAGCAAACGATTATCTGGCTACGCTACCAAAAAGAACTCTACAAAATTGTTCTTATCTTAATTTAGTTCCCGGCTAAACACAATTCGATCACATCTGTTAATGAAGTGTAAGGTATGTAAGCTGAACTACGACTTGCAGCCATAAAACTTCTTTTAGTGTGCAGCCTTATTGGGCAATAGGGTCTCAAACCAATTTAAAGTTTAAAATGAAGCCTGGAGTTCTAGTTGGCATTAATGGGTTAAACATTCAAGGCATCCAGCACAAACCATGCCTGTAGAAAATGAGCTTCAGAATCTAAGTGGAGTTTAAACTCCGGATCCTCCTCATGAGTCCTTGACATGGTAAACCGGCTCATACTTAGGTCTTTTGAAAAGTCTGTTTATCATGGTTCATCATACAAATCCGCCGGGCCATTACGTTCAGTTCATTACAGTTACAGTTCATGTGGCATATATCGTATGGTGTAGTGTGCTGCTAGCAATGGAGCTCGAAAGAAATTCGATAGATAACCTATTAACACTAACGGATAATTCCGTTTTCAATACAAAACCCGAGTGTGTATTATGAAACCACTTGTCTGACTTACATAGTCCAAACACGACTGCTTTTTATGAGTGACTGTAGTTAGCTTGAAAACAATTTACTTCCATGAAATTTCATTAAAGTTTTTAATTGTTAGTCAAGGACTATTTCACGTTTTTTTACCGTTTCCACAAATTATGTGGCCTACCTTTAGGAGCTGAACCTAAAAACAAACTATTTATAACACTCTTAAAGCAACCAGAGGAGGAGGAGGAGGGTTTGTTTTTTAAATTTAAATAAAATAAAATTTTTTTTATCCATTTTTCATCGCTCTTTATCTTTGCGTTGCTTTTGATGATGTTTGTGTCATAAAAAATTTAAGTTGTATGTAAAAAAAAAAGTAAAGCATATCTTTAAGGCTTAACTTTTTTTGTTTTTTTTTCTGCTTTGAATTGAGAGGCAATGATGAAAAAACCGCATTATAATACTTTTCTTCTTGTTTTTGTTTTTGTTTTTGCTGCTCATTTTTTTTTTTTTCGAGTCATTCAAACAAAATATGTTTTTGGCATTTTATCAAGAAGCCTCAGCAAAAGAAAAAAAAGAAGAGTAACTACAACAACAACAACAACGAAAAAGTAGCTGCCATGAATGGCGTTAAAAGTATAAGAAAGAGAAAGAAGCCGAAGACAACAAAAACAAAAACAATAAAGATTTTCTCTCAACATTATTTTCCTTCTTTATTTTCTGTGTAAAACCTGCCGCAGCAAAAAAACCATGGAGATAATAAAAGACAAAACCAAAGAGAGAGG
>QOCX01002382.1:0-22748 GCA_005959815.1 Sarcophaga bullata | reverse complement strand
ACAAATTTTACTAATTATGTGTAGCCATAGCGGCTATTAAAATAGAAAATCGTTCTCTCCTTACAAATTGAGAGTAGTATACCCTGGTAGTCTAGATTATGAGCGTGAGGCTTCGATTTCCACTTCCACCTATGCAGACTCTGGCTTGTTACGTCTATTCTAATAAACAAAAAATAAATTCGAACTGGAGAGTCTAAGGAATAATCTGGTTTCACATTCTTTTAGCAGAACACAGTAGGCAAATTTTTGATGCCTTGTAAATTATAATCGTTTACGTATTGATGTTTGTAAAAAAAAAAAATTTGTAAAAAAAGTCGTAAGAATGAAACACTTTACAAACGAAAATTGACATTTGAAAGAAAGACCCGAACCCTGTACACATGAAATCTAAACCCTTTATTAATTGCTCAGCAGCGGCATTGGCCATATTGTCAGTCATGTACGAGTGGTGTGGTTTCGTGTGTGGTGCGATAAAACGTTTGAAGTCATCAACAATTGTATAACTGGCAAATAAATCTGTCGTAACGGCTAAATTGAAACACACTTAACACTCAGTTTGCTAACGGGGTCCAAAAGAAATGAAAATTTTTTATTGAGAAACTTTTCATGGCAGGTTTTTTTTTATTTTCAGAGATTTTGCCAGAAAACTGTTAAGAGGAAGTCGCCGGAAAAATATTTTTTTTTCGTTTTGGACTAGGGTTTCGATCACATCCTTGCGTCTTGTAAGACAACACAATACCTACTAGACCACGACGACTTTCGTATTGTTTATTCTTTGAAATTTCGAAAATGAATACTCACAGTAAAGTTTGTACAAACCTTGACAGCACCTATCGTTGGCATTTAGGCATCGATAGGAAAAATTAAATTGTTTCATGGGTTAACCTATAAACAAGACAGAAACCTTATTTATGGTTTACTCCTGTAAGGAAGCCGTTATTGAGCTCATATTAATTAAACCTGGTTTCACAAAATGGCTTTCGCAAAATTGTTTTCATAATGACCAAAATCCTCATACTATTGCCACACACGCCATACATGTTTTACTTACGCAAACCAGTTTAAGGGTTAATATCGATATTTGTTGTGCCAAAAACATACGCAGATTCAATTATTGAAAAACGTTCAAATGCTTGCATTCGAAAGGACACTTCAATTATTGAAAAACGTTCAAATGCTTGCATTCGAAAGGACATTTTTGCTAAAAATCCGTTAAAATTTTATTGAAAAAAGAAAAGGTTGCAAATGGAACTTTAACGCATTACGTTACGTGGTTGGAAAATTTAAAATGAAATGAATATTACGTTCCACCATAACGTCAGGTGGAATTATCATGTCAACATTAATATCTGAACAATTTTATTGTGAGGTAGCGGGATGTTAAGTTGAGTTATGAGCATTCAAGACCAAAGGAAAGAAACAATTTTTCCGTCATTGTTGATAGATTATAGAACTCAGGACTTCTGCTAAAAAAGTCACAAGCCATAATTGATAGTGTTTTATGAGTTTGCGAGATGTTACTAGAATTTTGATGGGATAACTTATTCATGCACTCGTGATTAGCAACATTTCTCTTTTGAGTGCTCCTTGCAATTGGTGTATGAAAATTCAGGTATGGAATTCAACTAGGAAAGCTCATAAAACAGATTATAAGGCCTACTAATGCAATAGAGCAATTGGTGCAAGGTACAAGGTAGAGCAAGAGGTGGTAGTTAGCAAACCCAATCTCGAACTCATTTTAATCTTAATAATTGCATAAATAAGCAGAATTAAACCAACTTGTCTGTGATGCCGGCTCCAGAAATTATCGGGTTCTACTTTCATTCAAAATGAAAGGAGATGTGAAGTTACACGGAATTTAAAGCATTATGTCGAGATCTTTGAGGACTTCATAGTACCTGCACTGTAAGATTTTTTTTTTATGTAATTAACGACTATTAAAGTCGCCGTAATCTATTAGGTAGTGTGTTGGCTCAGACACTCTGGTCAGACATTTCCAACGAAACGAAATATGAAAAAAATATTTCTCGGGCGCATTCCTCTCAGCAGATTTCTGGCAAAAACTCGGAGAGTAAATAGAACTGTCATGAAAAGTGTCTGAAAAATCTGACGTTCGAAGTCTACTTCAAACTGTAGGTAAAGCCACTTATGGATACACAACATAGGTGGTGTGTGAAAAGCTAGGTTGTAATCTCCACTGAAGGTTTCTAATTAACGAATATACTGGCAGCAGAATAAAGCAACAACTAACGCGCCAGAGAAAACATAATTAAATTTTCCAATGGAATATTTATCTCCAGAATAGTGGACAGAAATTGGCATCCATGTCACCCCGAATGAATCCACCATATAGAGGATTGGCTTCCTAAATAATAAGTTCACTTACTTTTTAAGTGATCTAAATTTAAACATTCTTTTGAAACACCTTGTAATACGTTTGGCTCAACAGTGTATTGGGCATACAGCTTCTACGTATTGCCTTATCCGTTTTAATATTGCTAGTGCTTGGGAACACACTCTAAAACCCCCAATGTATTTGACTAGAGCCCTTCGCTGTCTTTCGTTCTCAGATTTATTTGTTCTCTTACAAAATTTAAAACGTGCAAACTCGCACACCTGTCTATGCTATAGTAACTCCCCTTTGTGGCTAAGCTAACTGCCATGAATCATAACTAAGAACGCTGTCCTGACAGTTGTCTTTCAAATAAAAAGAAATTTAAATTAAATCTCAATTGTTACAGCCACTTATACATACATATACATTCATATTATTTAATGTAACAAAATGTCCTTTGGAAAACAGTTTATAATCAAATGTTGTGAATAAAATTCACCCCCCATCTGGAAACGTTGTAACCTGAGTCTTCGTATTGTAACCACATTATTTGTTTAAAGCCAAAGTCCAAAGACAAATCAAAAGTATTTTCAATATACCAACATATATACACACACATGCATACATTCATACAGATTTTTGTTGAAGTATGTGTTTGTATTAAATAATTTACCCTAAAAGTATACTTTAGAAAAGCAGATTTTATTAGTAAATCTATGCTTTCATAAGTAAATCCTTTATTTACATGCGTAACCCTAACCGTACACTAGCACTTCTACAACATATTCATACTCATACAGGATCTTTTAGGTTTAGGTTTCATTTTCCAACTTTTTTTCAACTTTTCTTGGATTTATCTTTTAATAGGTGGCGAGTAGAAGGTCTTTTTAAAAATAATCTTCGATCCTTCGACCGAAATTATTGATTCTGCGCAAGAAAATATGGGAGATTGATTAATTAAGAAACATACACACATCGAATGGCTTTAGTTTTATCAAAAAAACAAATGTACTGATTCGACCTTTCGGAGAATAAGGCCAATAGATCTTCGGTCTATGTATAGCTGGTAATTGAGTAGTCTAGACAACAACCTTTTTAATATACTAAGGGCCATTATTACAACTTGCTGTTAACTAAAGGGAGGATTTTAACGGGCAGATAAATTGCTTTTCATTATTATGAGTACCCAATAAGGTAGAAGTGAGCGTTAAGCTAAAGTGAAGATCATCCGACCTTTAACATTTAAAGCTTACTTTATCTTTGAACTTGTCATATTATATACATTATTTTCGATATGGCAATAATAAGATAATAAATCTAACAAATAAGAAAGCACGTCGTTGCCACTGTGTTTTTAAAGAACTTCTTTAAAGTGGCATAAGTTATCGATATTGCACCGGCATTCCCATATTTTTGAAAAAGTTCAAGGAAGTTCAAGGGTGACTTTAAAGTTAACTTTAGCTAAGGTACCTTTAACTAAACCCAACTTTAACAGGAAGTTGTAATAATGGCCCTAAGAATAGTTTTTGAAACCGTTTACAACTCAAGCAGTAGTTGAAGGCTTTGCTGAAAATAAGAACGGCTTGCGAATAACTCAATAGGCGCTAGGCTAGCCTTATCAACAGGTCTAGTGCATAGCCAGAGAATAACTTAATAATAAATAAAGGCGTACACAAGAGAACACCAACGTTGAAGAATCTTTAGGGACCATATTAATGAACTTGATGGGTGTAATATAAATTTGAAAAAGGAAATTTAAACTTTAATATACCCTGTACGGGATTTGATGAATGTTACTTCAAACAATCTGGGTTATTTCTATCACAGGAACTTCTTTTTATACGATAAATATTTATTTTACTCTTTATCTTTTATTCTTCTTTTTGTGTGTATCCTTTCCTCCTGCCGATGTTCTTGTTCTTGTTGTTGTTGTAAATTTACTTACTTTATGTAAATTATTTAACAAAAGAATGAATCTTAAGTATTGGATGGCAAGCATTTAAAACTCACTGAGTCTATGTAATCGAGCCATAGCATGAAGNNATGAAGTGAAAACCTTTTAAATGAAATGAAACCTTAGATGCCTTGACCAAAAATTAAAGGATAAAAGGTATTTTGAGGTTATGAAATGTAATAAAATATTAAGAAAAACAAAAAGAGAACACTTTTTGGATAATTAAGTGATGGTCAAGGAAAATTTGAGTAGAAATAGTAATTTTTCAAATACTTTTTCGAGATACAACCATTAATCATAAACTTCTTTAAAACAATTAATTTATTTTAGTCTTAATGCTGTGATAATTTGCTATTCTCGTGATAGTTCATTTAGATCACATTGAACTAGTTTTGATTGCGTGGTTTCACCACAAGTAGTTACGTGCGATTATCACATAGGTTAAGTAAGCTTCCACATTTTACGGGAATAAGCATTAAAAAATCGTTTGGTTTCCTTCTTTACAGTAGAAGATCCTATGTGTGTGAAGATAAACTCAAATTTTGAAAACCCAAGACGCAATCCATAAATTTTAGCAGCGCCACATTTAGCGTTTACAGAGCAAAATTATCTCTTAACAGAGCAAAATTCACCCTTAACAGAGCACTGTTAGAGGTTTAACAGTATCCATCTGAAGAAGGTCACTTGCTTAGAAGCTAATTTTAGGACAAATACTAGGCCCATGAGTATCATATCATACTCAAAGGAACGTTCTAAGGCATCTTAATGTAATCAGTAAAATAGTCCCATTGAAGTGATACGGTATTGTGAAAATGATCAATTTTTTGATTGAATATTCTCTAGAAGATCAGTGACCATTTTGGAAGATATAAGAAATAGCACACCATACAGACTATATGTACATGGTAGCACAGAGTGTCCCCTTTCCAACCATGGTAGTGGGATAGCTGATACAATTTTGTGAGTCTAGATATTCAATTAAAAAAAAAGTCGATTTTCGACCAAAAATGTATAAAAATTCTCTAGAAGTTCAGTGGCCATTTTGGAAGATATAAGAAATAGTACACCATACAGACTATATGTACATGGTAGTCCACTGGAATGATTCCGTTCTCCATCCCCACCAACCATCCTTTTCATTGCAACATTATTGTTTACAAATAATAATGATCATAATGAGAATTAAACTTCATGTCAATAGTCTACAACAAATGCGAAGTAGAAGATTAAACTACTTATTGCCACTGTTCAACAGTTAACAGTGCTCTGTTAAGGGCATATTTTGTTCTTTTAAGAGAAAATTTTGCTCTGTTAATGCCAAATGTGGCGCTGCTTAATTTTTTGGATTGCGTCTTGGATTTTCAAATTCGAAATTGTCGTCACACACATGAAAATCCTTTCAAATTCATTCATTGTATGTGAAACCCAATTCTATGTGACTAAAAGGGTCACATCAACTGCCGAATGCGGGTCACAGAATAACAAGGTACTTCTACTGAACAGAATTGATTTACTTAAAACAGACATTATCCGACCGTAGTCTAGCAGGTTTCCAAAGCTACAAATGCCTGATTCGCTATTTGTAATATTATGTTCCCCATATCGGAAAAAAAACTGTTGTCTACCATAAGTTCTTGAAAGTACTCGCAGCATTACTACTAATAAGAAGTTCTATATCATCTGCTATCTGATGTATTTTACAATTTCAAATTGTACATACATTTACAACTGACTGTAGTACTCCTAAGCGTTTCATTTCCAAGAACTTAATAATCCGCATAAATTAATTCCAAGTCATGTTGATAAATTATATTTCGGCATTAAAAATCTTATTTTTATTTTAAAAGTCAAAAATAATTGTCTATCATCGTCGTCAACGCCGTCAACGTCTAATATTGTCTGAGCAATAATTAACACTCAACGCTTTTAATTACACATTCCTTACATACGATGAGAAATTATGCTGAGAATATGTTTTATTTGCAGACATTTAAGGTGTTTTAATAAATCATACGTAAGATAACAATTATTTAACGAAGCAAGAGGAGATAAATGAAGAGAGGCTTTGACAGACTCTTCTCTTTGCTATGAAAGAGTGCTTCGTGTAAAGTTGTTTCTTTACTTGATGGCACTGATACTGGCAGATTATAGCCCCTTACGAACACACGGTGCATAAAAACTAATAACAAGTTACGCTTGCTTCTATTTTAAAAGATTCTGTACAATACTGATAACCCAGTTAGAAATGCTAAGTTTAAGATTTCAAGCTTTTTTGCCTTCTTACAAACATAGTCCACGTAACATGAATTTGATTTTTGATTAATTTCTTTAGGTTTCTTTAAGCATTTAAGAATTTAGGACTATCATAAAGCCTCTGTTCGCCCTTTTTATTATATCCTTGGTTACCAATAGTTTCATTAATTAAGTTTTTTAGCTAAGCAGGTTCTAGGATACCACATTTGCCATCTGTTGTTGCATGTATTATAATGTGTGGTATAGTAGCGGGTAAGGAATTCGGCTGATTATGTCCTACTGCTGAATGTCCTATTACGTACGTAGTTAAAGATATTCTTTCTGGCGGAACAGAGGCCTGTGGGGGATGGGGCCCGCTTGGATGGAGGATTCCTTGATTATTAATTTTTTTTTTTTTTGAAACTTAATTACGCTTGAATTTTGAGTGCTTGTTAATCATTTTACCCCGCAAATGGAATGAGAAGAGCTTCTGTGTTTTTTCTCTGCCATATTTAGGTTTATTAACTTCAATCTTACGTATTTGTGTTTGTACTTCACCCTCAAAGAGCAAACCACAACAAAAATTGTAGGCATAAGAGGCAGTACTGAATCTTCAGTTCCATCACTAGCCTTAGGGTGTCTTTTGATAGACTGTTTAAATAAAGTTCGCAGAATAATTGGAAGTGCAAAAATGTGAAATTCTTTCGTCCAAACGATGCATAATTCTTGCTACAAATGCATCAGAATTGATGGAAGATGTAGTCGCCGTAACCTCACAGGCTGTGTGTTGGATTATTAGACGAAAGCCTGTGGTTCAACCTCCGGCTCAATTTTCTAGACATTCTCGTCTTTCTCTGAGTATTTATCTGAAGACGAAATCGACTTTAGATTGTGGGCAATTAATTAAATTAAAATTAATTAACACACACACAACAGCAGGGGTGGAGAGAAAAGCTTGGTTGTAATCTGGACTAAACATGTTGTAATAGCCAATTAAGTAAGTTGATTGATAGGATACTTGCATATATTGATTCCTTTGTTTCAGGATGAATTTCTCTCAGCTAGAGTCCGTTTTAGGTGCAAGGATACTTTGCTCATCTTTGGCTATCTTGACGGTTTAACCGCCTACCATCATACAATAATCGCAGCAGAAATTCCTCAAATTTCACATCATTTAGAAAACTTCAAATGCCTGATTCGCCATTCATAATATCCTTACCTGGACCGTTAGTTATATATACGATATGCTTCCCATATTGGAAAAAAGAGAACTCCACGAACTCAACGTTATTGCCTATGTACTAGGAAGTAGTACCGACATTAATACTTAGGAACTTTGTTTTGCCAATACTAATTTGAAGTGTTACATCGACTGCTATTTGATGTATTCTGTCCAAATTGGACGATTGGTCGGAAAAATTTGTAGGGCGAACAGATAAATTAGAACAGATATGAGCCTGTACCGTTTAGTTGTTAAATCGTATGCCATACAATATTCTTCTAATGCATGTTATCCGCAGAATAATTGAAGCTAATACAGCCTAAACAATACACTCCCGATTGTCTACAATAATTAAGTTGTTAAGCAAGCTTACATGCAGTACGTGATGTTATAATATGACCAATCACTTTAATTGTTTTAAAATGTGTAGCACCCCGCTGCTAGGGCTGTGTCATATTCCTTGATAATATCGAAAAAGAGCAAACGTAATAGGAAAGAACTTTCCAGATATTGTTTCTCTATGAAATCTATATTGAATGTGTGGTTATCACGAGAATGTAGATAGGATTTCTAATACTTTGGTCACCATAGTTAGCAGTATTAGATCTTTACTTTCACTTTCTATGTAATCTTCCTTGAGTGGTAAACTCAATTACAAAAACAAACATTTGAAATGTTTCCACATATAAATTTTAAATCGCATGAATTTTCTTTACAGAACCAGTGGCTTAATTACGACCACAGTGACCATAATAAGTCCTGATAGAGTAGGAGTAACGGATTAATGTTACCTACTGCAACGATGATTTATTTTCTATTTTTATTTCAACATGACAAACGTAACAATCTTATCTACCAACATATTGTAACAGACATTATGGTTTTGATTTTCCTAAGCTTATGTTGCTGTAAGCCACACTAATTTTGGTAGTTTTCAAATTACACTGTGTAACAAAAACAAAACTATACACATATGCTCAAAATAATAGATACATAGACCTTATTCTAAAATATTAAAGTAATGTTAACTATGTAGACCAATTCCATGATTACTGGAAGACACTTCAATAAAGAATCTAAAAAAACATGGGATTCATAGAGGGACATTGTGACCTGACAGATTGAAAGGCTGGCCCCTGGACAGAACTAACAAACTTTATAATTTTGGAAAATGCTTTGCAACAAGATTAAGCAATAAAAACAGTTTGGGAGCTACATACTCGTCTAAAGGAGAAACCAATCTTTAGTGGACGCGATAAAGAGAGGGAGAAGGAGAGAGAGAGAGCAGAGTGAGAGGTACGGGGCCGTGAATGTATGATCCTAAAGTGAATTTATTGAAGTCTAAGGGGAAAGTATAAAATATTAGACTGTGCCCTTGAAAACAGACCTACAGCATACGGGGCATGTCAATACTATCTGAGAGTCGCCATCGAAAGACTTAAGATTGATAAAGGTCTGTCTGTGAATATCGAAGAACCTAGGCAGGATCAGCCATTGCTCAATTTTTGGATCATAAGAAGAATTAAGAGCAAAAAGCAGGCATGTAATTGCTGTAGTTTAATAGGTAGTGTATTAAAGAGGCCGTAGTCTAGTAGTTAGTGTGTTGGCTTATTAAACGAAAGGCCAGGGTTCGAATCCCCGGTCAGACATCAAAAACGAAATATTGAAAAAAAAATATTTCTTCGGCGACTTCCTCTCTCAGTAGATTCTGGCAAAAACTCTGTGAGTAAAAATAAAATTGCCATGAAAAGTTTCTCAAAAAAATCTGTCGTTCGGAGTCGACTTTAAACTGTAGGTCCCGCCACTCATGTTTAAAATTAACACACCAATATAAGTGGCGTGAAAAGTTAGGCCTTAATCTTGACTGAAGGGTTGTACTGTATTGTACGTATATGTAGGTGTTCTTATAAAGCAAATTTATTGTTGTTAAATACAGGGTTTCTGGGAACCCTACGAAGTCTTCTTTTCTACTCGCCTTGCTTTTGTAACACAAAGGTGGTACTACAATGGCCACTGAAGATAATTCTCTACAAATGAAATTCCATAGAAAGTTTTTAATAAAGAAACGTTTTTTTTTTCTTTCTTTTTAAATCTTATTTCAGTAACAAACACAATTCAATTAACTGAACGAAAAACGAAACAATGTTGTCCACCACCACCACCATCACAAATAAGAAGGTAAGTACGTAGGTATGTAATTAAAAATTTTTCTAACCTCAAAAATAAAAAAATAAAAAAATGAAACAGAAACCCGAACAATTGTCCACACGTGTACAAATGGTCAATGAACAAATAAAATTGTTCGTTTGTGTCAATTAAGAAACAAAACTAAAATGTTCTTTTCATAGTAAAACTACTTTTTAAATAATATCTGGCCACAAAGGAAACGAAAATAGCAATTCGAAGCACTTCTTCAAAAAAAAAAAAAAAAGAGAGAGAGAGAAGAGAAGAAGGAACATTTTAATGGCCTGTTTAAGTAACAAAACAGAAAAACAAAATAAAAACTGCAACAATTACTGAAAAAAAAAGAACGTAAAACATACGTAGAAATAATATAATGAAAAGAAACAGAAGAAAACAAAACCGAAATGAACGAATAAAATATCAAAAACCACAAAAATTCTCCACTTTGAGAAGGAGCGACATTCTCAGGTCATTGCAAAACGCCTGCTGCATGACGTTGCAATAATAAATGCAAAGAAAAAATCTTGTTTCCGTTTCAAAGTATTAAAAACTTAACAACTGATGTCAAATGTCAAAAACAATTTTTCGGTTTTAAATACATACGTATGACAACAACAACAACAACAACAACAACAACAACAAGACAAAATACGAAGACAAATTAAGCTCAAGAAATCAACAAAGAAAAGAAAAACTGCAACAAAAGTACGGTATTACGGAGGGAAGTTACTGCAATAACAACAACAACAACACCATAAACAAAATCATCTACAATAGTAAATACGGAATATGTAAACTTACTTTAAAGAATTAAAAAAGTTTAAATTGAAACATCACAAAGAACATGTCGTACATATTCTGCATTGGGAATGTCTCCCAAGGGGAATTATTTTGTCATACAAAAATTTAATTTAAAAAGGTTACTACGTGTTAATCTCAAACATTATTCGAGTTATAATGGTAAATCTGTCAAACGGTGCATAGTCAGCTTTTTGCCAAGGGCCGCATTTTAACGATGGAAACTTTAATCTTAATCTTGAAATCGCCATAGTCTAGTAGTCTAGTGCGTTGGCTTATTAGACGTGAACCAGGGTTCAAACCCATGGTCAGACATCTCCAACGACTTCATCTCAATCAATCTCCGGCGACTTCATCTCAACATATTCGTAGGAAGTCTGAGGCTAAAATAAAAATACATATAAAAAGTTTTTTTAAAATCTGTCTTCCAAAGTCGACTTTCAACTGTAGATCTCGCCACTCGTGGATAAACATAAGAGGTATGAAAAGCTAAGTCGTAATCCTGACTAAAGAATTGTAATTAAGTACGTAAGTAAGTAAGCATGCTTATTGCCCTTAATCCCCTTATGACCCTGTTCAACCTGCCTAGGTTATTCAATTTGCACAGGCAGCACCATACCAATCCTTGAGTCAATCACATAGGAATTAAGTGTTTCGATGGCGAGCGGACCCTCCGAGAGTATTGATATGTATCGTAATCTGTGTGTCTATTTTCCAGGCCACAGTTTAAGATTTTCTACTTTCCCCTTAGACTTCGATAAATTTACTTTGTGATCATACAACCTCAGCCCCGTTTCTTCACTCGCTCACACTCTCTATCTCTCTCTCTCTCTCTCCCTCTCTCCCTCTCTCTCTCACTCTCTCTCTCACTCTCTCTCTCTATCTCTTTCTCTCTATCTCTATCTCTCTCTCTCTATCTCTCTCTCTCTCTCTCATTCTCTCTCTCACTCTCTCTCTCTCTCTCACTCTCTCTCTCTCACTCTCTCTCTCTCACTCTCTCTCACTCTCTCTCTCTCTCTCTCTCTCTCTCTCTCTCTCTCTCTCTCTCTCTCTCTCTCTCTATCTCTCTCTCTCCCTCTCTCTCTCTCTCTCTCTCTCTTTATCGTTTCCACCACAGTTAGGTACCCCTTTTAGATGAGAATGTAGCTTTTGAACTCCATTTATTGCTTAGTCTCGTTGCAAAGTGTTTTCCAAAATTATTGGGTTTTCTAGCCCTGTCCAGTGGTTAGCCCCTCAATCTGTCAGCTCGCAGTGTCCTCCAAACAATCCCAGTATTCAAGCAAACTCTCTACTGTTACACGATTGCATTGAAACAACTTCCTCTGCGAACATTAATGGTTGTAGTGTGGAGAACTTTTTGCTGATTGAGTCCTATTCTTTCTTAAGAAGACGCGCTATCTTACACTTCCATAAAGTATTCGTTACTGATGTTGTAATCCCTGAGGGCAGAGGTTAAGCTACTTGGTTTATGAATTATTTGGAGGGGCAGCCAAAACCATGTTTAGTTGACAACGAAAAAATTTTCGGTGGAATACGAAAGCATGATCTCACGATAAGTATACAGTTAAGGATCCTGTCTCCAGTTTTGTACATAAAATGTGGTTACAAAGGTTTCTTTCCCTTTCTGTTAAAACCAACGCCACAGGTGATATTATATGACAAATTTTGGTTTTTATTCTACCAAAAACCCACCACAATTTGTCACTCGTAGGTGGAGATGGTAATGGCGTCTCTAATAAAGATTTACCGCCCCAAAAACCCTATTTTACTTGATGCAATTGTTAAGTACATGGTTTGGTCTTAACTTTCTGTGTTTTAAAGGATTATTGCAGGTATTTCGAGACTAATGTGAAGGAAGCTTAAATTTTAAGTTCCATAACAGGTTTTAAGGGATAAATTTTTTTTTTTGGATGTTCCAAAATGGACCAATGACGCCTCTTAAACAGAATATGGATGAGATTTAATCAGAGCTTGTAGAGGAAATTGAGGTTTCAACACTGAGGAGATAAAACACAAGAGAGGGAATATTTATCTCAGAAAGATTCTTTTTGAAGAGAACAATCAATACATACATCCATACATACATAATTGGTCATTACAATCCTTCAGTCAGGATTACGAATTAGTTTCTCACACCACTTATGTTATGTGTGTTTATTTTATACATGAGTGGCAAGGGCTCTACATTTTAAAGTCGACTCCGAACGACAGATTTTTGAGGAACTCTCATGGCAATTTTATTTACTCTCAGAGTTTTTGCCAGAAATATGAGAGAAAAATCAATAAGTCCTTAAAAATGGAAGATAGATTCCTTTGAAGGGGCTGAAACCTTTTCCAAAAATTCATTTTATTTTTTTAAACAATCCTCGTATTCCTACAAAACAACTTTAACTGGCTATTAATCCCGCTCTAAAGAATTTGTTTAAATTTAGCATGTAATTCCCTTATTGGCAATAAAATATTAAAATTTTTAAAAGGTAAAAGTAAATTAAAAACAAACAAACAATTTATAGAGAAGAAAAACAATTCAAAAGAATAATTCCGATAATCGCAATTGTCATCGATAGTCTCTGGCAAAGAAGGCAAAGAAGGCAGTTAAGAAAATCATCTCAAACCTTAGAGGTGAGAACAAGCATACGAACGAAATGGGCATGAGAAATAAAAACGAATAGAAAACGACTTACGGCATGTGTTTTAAAATTGGAATTGAAAACAATAATAACAACAACATAAGAAAACAATTTAAATTATAAGCAACACTCTCTATTACCATAGAGAGGATGAGAATGAGAATTAGAATCGAAATGAAATGGAATAAATGATCAGCAACAAAAAATAAAAACTTCAAAAAGAAGAAGAAAATGAAATTTCTATTCAAGCGAGAACAGAAAGACTTGAATGGAAATAAAGAAAGGGGGGGGGGGGGGTTTTTTTTAGTAGATGTTGTTACATTTTACAGGCAGTTTCAAGCAAATTTTTTTTTTACGCCAACGTTTATGGCATACATTGTCGTTTAACCAAGTGTGCAGTTAGTTAGTTACCTTAACAACATGTTTTTAATATAAGCTCGTATCCTTTAAGATTCAAAATTAAAAAAACACATCAGTCCTCATATGCATATGCATGTTGTTATGAATGCAAGCATCTGTGCAACTTCCCACCAATAGAAATAGCAACGTATGCCGTTATTAGTTTCATTTTCAAGGCACGTAGTTAAGTATTGTGCAAAAGAGAAGAATCGTTAAACGAGGATTTATTTCGGCAGGCTCTATCTCGTACCAATATATAAACGTCCTGCCCGCTACTCTCCGTGCTAATAGCTTTAGCCTCAAACGTAAAATTTGATCAAATTTGATCTTGGATAAGCATATGGCTTATGGCTAGGGTGATATACATTTGTTCTGAAGTCGTCATAGTCTAATAGATAGTGTGTTGGCTTGTTATACATGAGATCAGGGTTCAAACCTCA
Organism: Sarcophaga bullata; assembly: GCA_005959815.1. NCBI lineage: Eukaryota > Metazoa > Arthropoda > Insecta > Diptera > Sarcophagidae > Sarcophaga > Sarcophaga bullata. The sequence continues at coordinate 8,554 of QOCX01002382.1, read as the reverse complement.
TCTCGAACAAAACCAATACAAACAATTTTTTGCGGGCAACTTCCTATCAACAGATTTCTGGCAAAAACTCTGAGTGTAAAGATAAAATTGTCATGTAAAGTTTCTCAAAAAAAATCTTGTCGTTCGGATTCGAAACATAAAAAAAATATTTCTTTCGGCGACTTTCCATCAGAAGTCTTCTGGCAAATACCCTGAGAGTAAAATAAAAATTGCCATGAAAAGTTTCGGAAAAGTCTGCTGTTCGTAGTCCATTTAAAACTGTAGGTTCTACTCTCAGTATAAGATTAACATCACAAGAGAAGTGGTGTGTAAAGCTAGGTTGTAATGCTGACGGAAGAGTTGTAATGACCAATCAAGTATGTGGTGGTTTATTAGACGTCAAACCCCAGTTCTCAGTCATCTTTAACAACATCTCGGTGACTTTCTCTCCGCATTCTTATGGCAAAAACTCTGAGAGCAATTGCCATAAAAAGATTCTCAAAAATTGGTCGTTCGGAGTCGACGTTAAATTGTAGCTCCCGTTACTTACAGATAAGATTAACGATCACAATAAGGCTGGTGTGTAAAACTAGGTTGTAATCCTGATAAAGGGTTGTAATGAAAGTGATCCCCTTTTATTTGCAAAAAAGACTGGACACGTACGCGGCTACTCAATAGTTGAACTACTATCAACTATCTTAAGATTTTTTACCCTGTCCTCTTTATTTAGCAATTAATAACTCTACTTAGGAATCATTCCTAAAACTATAACAAAGTAACTACACTCATTCACCTACACAAGTGTACACTTACACGACAATTTATTAAAATGTTAAATTGGCAATTTAACGGTGTTTTAGTTACAGTTTTAGTTTAACAAACTTCATCTAAATTCTTGCCGGTTGTTTGTTGTTTTGTCCTCGTTGTCAAGTCACTTCAAAATCTTTTATTAGTTTGCAAGGAATTCGTCCTTAAATTGTTTCACTTTAAATGCAGTTACTGCTGGAGCTAATGCAGCAGCAGGATGGAAGGAACTTTAACTTGAAAAGTAATGAGTCAGGATGAACACAGATTTGCCGGTAAATTGACATGCAAAAGTCCATTTAAGGACAAAAGTGAATGCTGCACTCACTTGAAGAGTAGAAATAAAGGAGATTGCATAAGAAATTGCTTTAAGTTTGATGAGAGGTGAACACGTAAGCTTTTAAACATTAAGCGTATTGAGTTTTGAACAAATCTCTCTGCATGCAAAGGCAATTTAAAAATAGAAAGCAAGACTTATAGTAAGAAAATTGAAAACAAATCAAATGACATCAACATTCAATCCGGCTATAAGCCCTTACATCTGTAAGGATATATTTGGTGTCACTATTTTCTTCATCCTCTTGTTATGGTAATTTGCCAAGGACTCTTTACAGTATATTGCCGTTATATTTTAATAGATAGACAAGTAAAGTATACGAATGACAATAACAATTCAACAGAAAGGTTCTAGAAGTTGCCAGACTGGAAATAAATGAAGTATAAATAAAGTGAAAACGAACGTTGTTGTGAACAATCGAATTTGCCGGATTTGAGACGAAACCCAACCATATGAGATTCAAGAGCATTACAAAACATACCGAAAAATCAATATTTCAAATTAATTTTCAGCTGGCGGTGTCATCGGTTCATATTTCTTTTAAAACGTTATTGTCCAGGCCATCACTGTCAATGGCGAGCACTAGTGATCGATTATTAATAACTTCCTTTGGCCTGAACTGGATGATTTAAACACCATCGACAAATAGCTTCAACTGGACGGGGTTATGTATCATACGTCTTATGGCATATCCGATATTTTGCACGCCCATTTTGAGACACGGTCATCTCACGTGATCTGAACTGCAAACACAGATCGTGCGATTTGATCACGTTAAAATTTTTCTTCTGGGGTTTTCTTAAACGAGGTGCACAACGATATGATGTCCATATCATATGGGTACCGGGACACAATGATATTCCACGGTGACTGCAAAGCTAAGTCACTGTAGTCTAGTAGGTCGTGTGTTGTTTTATTAGGCGTGAGGTCATGGTTTAAATGCCAGGTCAGACATCACCACCAAACGAAATACGAAAAAATATTTCTTAGGCGACTTCCTCTCAGCAGATTTCTTTCAAGAACTGTGAGATTAAATAAAATTGCCATGAAGTGTCTCAAAAATCTGTCGTTCGAAAACGATTTTAAACTGTAGGTTCCTTCACTCATGTATAAAATTAACACACAGACAACATAAGTGGCATGAGAAGCTAAATCGTAATCCTGACTGAAGAGTTGTAATGACCAAGGCAAGGCAAGCTCTCCAACAATTTCTCGACTTTGGAAATTCCTCTGGGGACCTGTAGACTTATAATTAGCAATGCGGGCATCGATTCTGCCAACTGCAAATGGACGGCTGCTTAAACTCCAAAGAAGCGCTCTCAGTACAGTTGTCAGGGTTATGACTGGGATTGCCATTGATTCCGTTAACTGTAAATAGACGGCTGCGGACACGAGCAGAACGGATGCTTACACTCTAAAGAAACGTGCTGAGTATAGTTGTCAGTATTAAGACTAGGAATTGCATTACGGGCATGCATACAAGGCGCATTAGTTAATGCCATCTTATACATAATTTCTGTTGGAGCTGCAAAGATAAGGGGAGCATGAAACTGTTCTGCACATACTGGGAACATTGTCAGCATTATGTCAAAAAGAAAAAGGCATTTCGATGGATGATTTAGAGGAACAGTTAAACATTGACATTGACAGCCTGAGGTGCTTCATCATAAGCTGCTAGTGATTCCAGGACTAAAGGTTAATGGAAAAACTGTGGTTTCATAATGGGGCCTATGTGGCCTAAGTGTATACATACGACTTCCTTGGGTGAACAGCCACCTAATCTAACTTCAGAAAATTATTTTTTTTTTTCTTAGAAATTTTTGTTCAATTTTGTTTCCAGATTGAAATTGGCTATTAAAATGTAATTCGATGTCCTAGGAATGTAATATTTTCGAATTCTTTTCAATAACCTTGCTTATCATCAATTACTCTTCGAATTTGAACTGCTAATGATTGGAATACCTTTTCAATCATTTTTAATTGCCTTCTTCAACAACTTTTACCTGAAATTTAAATTTTTTCACCTTTTCTATGAGAAGACAAAAAAAGGTGCTTCCATAAAGGCAGAAATATAGCAGAAATAGGAAAAGGATCCTAGAGGAACTTCAACAACAATTTCTCTTCTTCTTTTGTTGTAAAAACTTTATGACTTTTTAATCCCTTTCAATAAGTGCTGAAAACTTTGTTGAACATAAAAATCATCACGATGTATTGAAGAAACAGAACAGAACAGAAAAATAAAAAGAAAATGTGCAAACAAAAAAAAAAGAGGAATTAATTCAGTAGAAGGAAAACTAATGCGACAATGCGACAATGGGGAAGACAACAACATATTTTGTTCATTTCGCTGGTAAACTGAAGCTGGCATCTTAAAGATGAAAGGAAAACTTTTGCTTCTTTTTTTTTTTATTGCGTACCTCCCCCCCCCACATCTATACACCAACAAATACGAGTGTTTGTATGTATTAAAAATGATCACACTATTATTTCGTTGTTTCTTTATATGATTTTGAAGTGTTGCTTTCCCCATGCCATCCATCCATTGACTTTAGAAGTTCAAAATCAAAAATAAAAAAAAAATAAAAAAATACCTTTTCAATGTGATTGAATGGAAAATGTTTTATTTTCCATTTCATAAATAAATTTCCATAGAATTTTAAGCTATTTTAAGCTGTGAAATATTTTTGTCTGTAATTTGATTTCTGTGGCAAAAATGGTGGCAAAATTTTTGTGGGTTTGTGTTTAGCATGTACTCTGAAAGGCTTTGGAACCCCATAATAATTCTTTATTAATTCAATATTACGTGACACAAATAATTTCAAAATAAAATTTGAATTTTCGAAGAAATATATTTTGTTGTTGTTGTTGTTCTTGTTGTTGTTGTTTTTTAACTTTATTTCGCCAATAAACCAAAACTATAGTAAAGTGGCAAATGCGACAGCTCTGGAGATGACATTTTCAACCATTATGCCATTACCCTTACCTGAGTGAAGATTTGGATTCATTATGAAATTATCGTATACCTTATTGGCCCTAAAGCCGCCGTAGTCTAATAGGTAGCGTTGTTGCCCCCAAACCCCCACAAACCGGAATATGAAAAAAAATATTTCTACGCAGATTTCTGGCAAAAACTCAAAAGTTTGTCAAACGGAGTCGACTTTAAACTGTAGGTCCCTCCGCTCATGTCTAAAATTAACACACATGTCATAAGTGTTGTGAGAAGCTAGGTCGTAATGCTGGCGGAAGACTTGTAATGACCAATTATGTATGTATTGTTCCTCTTGTTCTCTTTTAAACACTTTTGAGCGACCCCTTAAATTATAGAATCTTTGAACCACCAATGGCTTAGGAAATATGTAATTGGTTTGATTCCCTATGCTCACATGCTTTTAATATTGTGCATCAGCTGTGATTGCCTTGTCAAGATCTCAAACTTTAAAATGCCCATGTTGGAATAAAACTCTTTGTCTGAACCTCATCCTAAAAACCTCCCTCCTAGGATACTAGGTGATCTATATTCCGTTTCGTATCTCAAGATTAGATTTGCTTCAGTCTTTAACTCAGATTTCGCAATCTGTATAGCTTTACATCTAGACCGGCCACTCGTGCCTTCATTTCGGTTGGGTAGCTGATGACGTAATTGCATTCAGCAGAAATAATGTCTTCCAGACAACATTATACTGCGGGCTATGTGTCTTATATAATATAGAGAGACATAAACTTCGTGCTCGCCGTAGTCTAGTAGGTTGTGTGTTGGCTTATTAGACATGAGGCCATGGTTCAAACCCCAGGTCAGATATCTACAATAAAAAAATTATGAAAAAAAAATATTTGTCAGGCGACTTCCCCTCAGCAGCAGATTTCTGGCATAAATTCTGAGAATAAATAAAAAATTGCCATGAAAATGTTTCACAAAAAGCTGTCATTCTGAGACGACTTTAAACTGTAGGTCCTGCCACTCATGCATAAAATTAACACACACAACATAAGTGGTATGAGAAGCTAGGTCGTAATCCTGACTAAATGGTTGTAATGACCAATTTTATATAAACTTTGCCGCCAGTACCCTGTCCTTAGACACAAAACTTGTAATTTAAACAGTAAACTACAGATGCTGCTTCCATACTGTCCATTCGATTTAAATTTCCAAAGTTTTATGCGTAGGGCATTTTAGTTTATTATCCACATACTTGTCGGTATGTATTCATTCAGTTAATAATCAATATTAGCATTCAGACCATAGTATGTATCACAGCCATATCATATTCCATATCATCCCTACCATACCCCTTAACATTCACAAAATTATTTGCGTTGCCTAACTGTGTACAATGTCATTAAAAAATATTTTCATCAATGCCAGGAAACCGAAAAACTGAAATGTAAAGTTTCGTTTTCGTCTTTTCTTTTGTTATCGAAATATCGTATGTAGTGTATGTCATGTGGTGACCCAGAATTGTTTACATATTCCTATTCTATTCGAAAGGAAAATTGTATTTAAAATTGGGGTAGTAAAATCAAATTAAAATACAAAATAAACTTACAAACAATACTTTCATAGGCAACCAGGTTAACCAGGATATAAAAAGTGCATCCGCATCTATTCCGGTCATCATCATCATCATCATCATCAGGATTGTATTGGAATATTGAAATTAAATTTTCTCTTTAACTTGGTTAATGTTACACAGAGATTTACAATGTGTTTTAGTAAGATTGGACTCGGAAGTCTCTTTTTTTTTGTTTTTTTTGGGGTTATTGAGTGACCAATGAATTTTTTTTTTTGTGTAAAGTTGTGTAGAAGAAATTCCTTTAGCAACTGTAAAGCAAGATGTAGTGATTGTAACTTGTTGCGATACACTACGCTTAGTATGACTGAAGACGAAGCCAAATATTTACTCTTGTTCCTTATTTAATAATTTTAATAAAAGATTCGATGTAAATCACGCTCAGCATTACTCCTGTCATCCAAGTTTACATACATAATTCGGTCATGAAGAACTCTTTTTGTCATGGATTACGTCCATTATGTGTTTCTCACACCACTTATGTTGGACCCGTGGTGTGCACCCAGTGGCGATACTGCACGTTAAGCCCTGGACTAATTACCTATTCCTACCAACTTATGGTTGTGTTGAATTAAGTTTTAGTACATGAAGTGGTGGGATCTACAGGTTTAAAGCCGATTCCGTAAGACAGAGTTTTTAAGAAACTTTTCATGAAATTTTTATTTTTTTTTTTCTCCTCAGAGTTTTTTAAAAGAAACCTGCCTGAGGGGAACGTCACCGAAGGAATATCTTTTCGTATTTCGTTTTTTGTTCAGATGTCTGATCTGGGGGTTTGAACTGTGGTCTCAACGTCTAATAAGCCAACGCAGCTATCTACTAGACCGTACTGCGACTATAAAATTTCTTACCGAATGTAAGCAAGAGCTCTTTTTCGGTGAGTCAAATGTAGCAACAGGTAAATACGCTTGAGAAATCTGGTCTCTAGAACGGATATAACTACTGGATCTAGTTTATTTTCGTGAGATATGTGACTCGTTCAACCTATTAATCCCACTTTCATTCTGTGTGATCCCAGCAATTTTTTTGATTTTGTGTTACGTTCTTTAATCATCATCATCTTCATCATTATCTTCAAAACTAAGGAACCTACCTTTAACAGAAGGCAAGGGAAGAGTACTATCACTGACAAGCAATAATCACAGGCTGCTTCGAATTTAAGTGAAGCAAGATAGCATGTAACAAACTCAATCGCGGTCCAAGAAGTGAAAATAAATTTTAGGGGTTAAGCACATGCTTTGTATGTAGCCATAAGCCTTTTGCGTGTTTAGGTCTTGATATTTGGGAATAAAATTTGTAGGCCTCCCATTACTAGATTTATTTTTCGATCACCTCACCATACACTAATGATATCGACATCATGGATTCAGCACTATGAAGTGTAATTGCGTCCTTGGCAAGTGGTTTCAATGAACAAGGAATCCATGAGACATAAATATCTCCATAGTAGCTAGGTCTTCAAAATAAAAAAATATTTTTTGGAGATAAGATAAGCTCTCTCTCTTACTCGTAACGCAGAATATTATTCTTGATGGTTTCGGAAAAAAAATACTTGGTAGGGTATACAGAACCAGCTGTTGTGAACGGCACCAACTGTTGTGAACGGCAGAGTTTGGCCACGTTGTGTATGGTGCTCTGACAAAAGACCTTTCTTCAATCTATCAGAGGGAAATCACAGAATTTTTGGGAACTTTTCACGCATAATTGGTCATTACAACCCCTCAGTCAGGATTACGTTCTAGCTTCTTCCAGACTACGACGACATTGTGACCATTATTTCGATAGAATTCTCAGTTTGAAGATGATCTTTCGCGCTGGGATGTAAAAATTAGGTGTAGAAACCGGTACCAGTACCGGTGTTGGTATTTGAGTTGTACTAGGGCTAAAGACGAAGACATTGTGGTGTAGTCCCCTGTAATCTTTTTATCGCAAATGCTAATCAAACTGATATAGGTATGCACATAATACGTGTAAATTCTTTCGTTGCTGAGGCTCGACGTGAGTAAAGCATTACCGTCTACATATTTGCACATACAGTGCTCTGTTACAACCCATGCTGTAGTCTTTATTTTTTATCCGTGTATGGTTCTGGTCTACAGTTTAATTGCGAATTCGAATGACAGATTGGATGAAACTTTTTCATGGCAATTGGTTTACTGTCAGTGCTTTGTAAGAAGACTGCTGCAAGTTGCAGCAAAAATATTTGTTTTTAACATGCCAAAAATAAGATATGAACTCTTAAGCTTTCGTCCATCAAGTTAACACACTACTTAGGGGGGTTATTGTTTGTTTACATGTCAGAATAATAATTTCTGGGAGACATTTCTGCTGTAAGGGTTTGAAATAATTTAGTAAAGCATTTGTAGAGAAATTTGTTAGACTGAAGCAACTATAAATACGGGCGTACATAATTGGTCATTATAACGCTTTAGTTAAGATTACGGCCTAGCTTCTCACACCACTTATGTTGTGTGTGCTAATTTATACGTGAGTAGCTTGACCCTTACTGTTTAAAGTAGGCTCCGAAAGGACAGATTTTTTTTTGAGAAACTTTATCATGGTAATTTTTTTCTTTACTCTCAGGGTTTTTTCCAGAAATCTGCTGAAATGTCTGATCTGGGGTTTGAATTGTGGCCTCATGCCTACTAAGTCAACATACTAGCTACTAGACTACGACGGCTGTGACTTTAACCTTTTGCACCTGAACATCGCCTGATTCTATTCCTTACTTTAACTCGAACGACGCCTGAGAGGCGCCATTACTATTTCTGATAATATGTTTTTTGAGATTAGTTCGGTATATATTAGATGGTGGGTACTTAGATCCCTCAGTCTGAACACGTAAAATCGTAGTAAAATTTTTGGTGCT
>QOCX01002381.1:0-19635 GCA_005959815.1 Sarcophaga bullata | reverse complement strand
GAATATGTCCTGGTTTTGCCATATTATTCCCACAACGAACAGACAAAACATTATTCCATAAAAAAGTCACAAAAAGGAAATCAAGTGAATTGGCAATACTTTGAAGATACTCCACGTTAATATATCCTAAGAAGGTAATTGATTGGAACTCTTAAGGTAGCAGAAAATAATGCCTACATCTGAAGAGTTGTGTTGAAAATTAAGAATTACAAATTTTGTGTCATTGTCCAGTCTTTTTGAAATCGAGATTCTAATATTTTCACAAGGATACTTACTTGGGTTAACCATACAAATTAAGGAAATTTGTACAGGATACAGGAAATATAATTGTTCTTCCTTCATTATTGAACGCACCGGAAACCGTCATGATGGATTAGGTGTATGCCTATGTGACGTTCAACCCATATGGTTAATCTCCTTCCCTTCCACATATCTGCCTACCTACCTAAAACACTAAACATCAATTAATATCTAAGCACGTAGTCTAGTAGTTAGTGTGTTCGCCTATTAGACGTGACAGTTCTTCCTCTCCGGAGATTTCTGGCAAAAACTCTGAGGGCAAAATGAAATTGTCATGAAAAGTTTATAAAAATCTGTCGTTTGAAGTCGGCTTCGAACTGTAAGTCTCGCCACTCGTGTATAAAATAACACACCCAACTTGGAAGTGGTGTGAAGTATGTCATAAAGCTGACGAAGGGTTGTAATGACCAATATGTAAGTTGGAAAAGAAAAAACATAAAGCAGCCAAATGCTATTCATTTATTAAATCTGTAAATAATGGAACATTTTCTGCACTATAAACGGATAGAAATTGCATAAATAGCGTGGTTCATATTATTACAACCTCTATTGGACATGTACATGCTAATGAAGGTTACTATTTGAACGCGTGTTGCAAAATTTTTTTTTTTTGGTTGGCTCGGTGCAAATGGGTTCGAAAGACTCTAGGTGTGTGCGATTGTCTGATCGTTTGTCTGATACAATATGTGATTATATTATTCACAACAGAAAAGAAAAAAGATGGCGAATATTAGTAACAAAAAAAATCAAAATTTGTAATCAAGTGGATCTGGACAAAACTTGCTGGATAAAAAATGCTAAATTGCGAGAAGTAAAAACAACACGATTTTTGTTTAATTTTTTTTTTACTTTTTTGTAAAGTATTTGCTTTATTTAAAGAAAGGTAAAAGAACAAAAGATGGAGGATGAAAGAAAAGTAAAATATATGCAGATAAATAACCGGGAAAGGAAATGAAAGCAATGTAAAGTGCAAAATTTTGATTGTACCCTGAATTAAACGAAAACGAACTTAAAACTAAAATTTCTAAATTCTCTGAGTATACGAGTAAATTAAAATAAAAGCATCATACTGGCAGTTTTTCTTTTTTTGTTATGGTTAACCTAAATGTATGTAACGCTATCAGTGCATATCCTTTCGTAGAATTCTCTTAGTGAGTACCAGGAGCGGGAGCAACATTGATGTTGGCTACTGAATTGAGATGACCAGCTAAAGGTGCTGAATGTACGGCACCACGGGTTTGTGCAACATAACCGGCATGGCCAGCGGCTACTACAGCATGACCAGGCTTGGAATTTGACCAACGACAGCGGGAACAGCAGCAGCATGTACAGCTGCAGGTATGGCAGCTGGAACAGCAGCATGTACAGCAGCAGGTATGGCAGCGGGAACAACAGCTGGCGAATGGCCTACAACTACCGAACCACCCAAAGGCCAAGGAGAAACTACAGGCGATGTTACAGCAGTATAGGAAAGGGGATGACCAGCCACCTGAGTAACAACATTACCCCATGGTATGACAGAAGATTGCACGCCCAAGGCCAAAGCCAATGTGAACAGGGTAACAATAAAGAACTATTTTCATGAAATTTAAGAAAAAAACAAAGAATAAAATTTTTTTTCAAAAACAATTGAAATGGAATTGAATTATATTTGAACTTACTTTCATTTCGATATATGATGTATGTATAGTGGGTGAATAAAGAGAAAACTAACTGAGTGTGTTGCTTGTATGAACTACAGTTCTATTCTAATTTAATTTCACTAATGCCCGCCATTTTTATACTCAAACAAATTTCATTATAAGTCAACAACAACTATTTATTGTTATTGCCTTTCCTTTCCTTATTATTCAGTATGTAAAATACGCTTGAAAATCTTTGTAAATCAACATTCAAATCTGGATTAAACACGTCACGTTAAGAAATTAAAAATAGAAACACCTTTTTATATACAAATATCAATACAATAACAATAAATAACGGAGATAGTATTTATAACAATAAAATTATAAAAGAAAAAAAGAAAAAAACTTGTAGGTAGCCATATGGTCCGATAGCATTTTGAAATTAATTCAAATGAAAATTATCGAAAAGTATTTAGAAAAACCCTTTCCCCCCAAGCCCTACTTTCTAATGAAGCCACTTAGTATGCCAATATCCATCCTCGAAAGTGTTTCCTTCTCTCACTATATAAAGTTGGAAATGTATCCAACATTTCTCATGAAGACATCGTAGCATGTTGTTACTCGAGTGTATTTCATTTTTGTTTCTAGATGGCTTAGTATCCCCAAATAGCCAAGAAATTTCAAAAAGGAGTTTGTAGTCGCCGATGTTGAATGTTGAGGCGTTTATCACACTAAGAACTCAAGTGTAGTTAGGCCTGTGGATAGAGATGCAAACAAACATCGATGATTTCAAAAGCAAATATCGCTGATAAAACCGATATATCGATGTTTTTTCGATGTTTTTTTTTTCTATCGTTAAATAACTAAACATTTTAACACACCTAAAGCATTTTAACACATATAAACATTTGGAAACAACATTTTAGCGAAACGGCACCTACATATCGTCACCTGATTTCAATAAAGTTCTAACAATCTACTTGATTTATTACGATGCACAGTATTGAAATACATGTTCTCGTACAATTTTACATTCTTATGATCGATGTTTAGAAAATATTGATGTATCGTTTGCATCCCTAGCTATGAATCGAATTATTATATTAGGTTTGAAATCGATTTTTCTGTCGATAATCTTACATCCTCTTGAGGGTGAAAAAACGATTTGTATTAGAGACGTTATAGGAGGAGCACAAAGTAATATTGCATCAGTAACATTAGCCGACCTAAAAAGCTAAAAAATAAACTCTGGGAGAACTTAACCCTTTTCTGCCTTCCTTTCAAGGTTACCAAGGTTATGATGCTTTGCGACGTTTTGACCCAATGCGAATTCTCAGAATAAAAGCGATAACTTTTTACTTTAATGTGATTATTTATTGGAGTTTTTTAAAAAATATTCATTTAAACTAAATTAAAAGGCCTCTTTCTATTTTCTAATAAAAAGATATTAAGTGAGCCCGGAAGGCATATATTAGCGAAAACTAGATCGGACTCTAAATGGAACTATCCTCCTATGATTACATTTTCATGAAGATTATAAAAAATGTCTGAGCTGGTTACTCCATTAGTTCCAAATATGCCTTATTGGTGCAAGTTTGTCACGAAGTCGTTTTCCTTCTCTATTTCCATTATTATCATACCTCAGGAATTTGTATATTCACATAAATCAGTTGAAGCTTTAAGAACTTTATAGCTCGTAAGGACTTCCTAACAGTGAACATTCAATAACATTCAGAAATTTTCTTAACAGATTACGACATCGACTTATTGGCTACGACCTACTCGTCTTTGCAAACCTCACAGCCTCTTTGAAATACAGTTATCCAATATTTATTGCTGATAACTGTAAAACACATACAAAATTTTTGAGGTTATTTGTTATGATACTTCTTAGGAATTTTCATTAAAGTGTTCCCTATCATCATATTTAAATAAAACTAGGAACGTGTAGAGATATTATAGAAATTTTTTATTTGTTTAAAAACCATATTATATGTGGCCATTATATGTGGAATATAACATTGATTAAATGTTCGCCACGGCTCCACATCCACCGGTGGATGCCATCCAAAATGTTAAAATTTCCATGACTCTCGAGCATCAATCAGACTGATTTTAACCGATAACAGGAGTTATGTTGGATCGTTTTTGGCCGATGACATGAGTTATGTTCACCATTTCTTTGAAAACGTCGTTCTCAAAGGAACATGGACCGATGATCAGAGCCAGATAATTTTTTTAGATGCATAGGACGCTCTTGCATCTCATGTGGCTTGTTATCGTCGACAATTTTGTTTGTTCACTTACCCATGCCCTCTTAAATAGGCCTCATCCTTGAAAATGATTTTTCGATGAAAATAGGAATCATTTGCTAACTGCTCCAAAGTCAATTCAGAGTACACACGCCGTTATCTGTAGTCGTTCATGAAGATTTGGCAAAATAGACTGAATAAATGACAACAAATTTGAGGGATTTCCATTACTGTTCTCGAAGATAATAGTTGTCAACTGTCAGAGATCCTAAAGAATGTGAATTATTTATTAATCAAATGTTTGAACAGCTAAAACTATCATAAAAAAGATTAATAAACTCTGCCTAGTCTAGAAAGTAGTGTGTTAGCTTATTAGACATAAGACCACGATTCAAACCTCAGCCCAGATATCTCAAACTTCTTTTGGGAGTTTCCCGGCAAAAGTTCTGAGAGTAAAACAAAAAATGTCATGAAAACGTATCTCAAATATCTGTCCTTCAGAGTCGACTTTAAACTGTAGGTCCCGCCAATCATGTATAAAATTAACGTTATCAACATAAAAGGTGTGAGAAACGAGTACATAATTCTGACTTAATGGTCAACGATGGATGTAAGCACTGCCAATTAACAAATTTTAATAGAACACTGAACGCAATATTACGAAGATGTTGACTTAACTACGGAAATTACTGAGTTTCCTGGAACTGGAATTTACGCTTATAGACACTAAAGTTCACCCATTTCGATTTATTTTATCTCCAGATATTTAATGCTAAGTGATTATGCAGATTAAATCGGGTTTGCAGCAGGACTACGACAAATTAGAAATTGCCTAATGCTTCAAAGCAAAGTGATTTGAAAATGTGATTCGAAATTAAAAGAGTATGAGATTTTTTTTTTTGTTACTTTTTTTACAAAGTACTTGCTTTATTAAAGGAAATCATGAAAATAAGAAGTGATAGACATACAAAGAAACCAAAACATAGACAGTGATAGTGAAAAATGCAAAAAAAATTCGTAAAATGAAATGAAAAGTATCAGAGAATAAAATAGTTTAGGAGTGGTGGAGTAGATTTGTGCAAAATTTGGATTGAAGTTGTACCCTGTATTTATGAACAAAATAACATAACAAAACAGAACAGAACTTATTAAACTATTGTTTGTCCGCTCTTTGGGCCGAGACAAACCAATCAATAATCACACTGACAGTGAAACTTTTCTTTGACTATGATGATGACTGGGTTACGTGGTGTTGGTATTGTCTTTAGATTGTGCCAGGAGCTGGAGCTACATTAACATTGGCCACTGAATTGAGATGACCCTCCAAGGGAGCAGCGTGTACAGCACCACGTGTTTGAGCAACATAAACTGGCAGCACCAACGACGGCAGGTACATGAGCGGGGCTACAACTGGACCCCATGGCCAAGCAGACACCACCGGTGATGAGACAGCAGTGTATGAAAGAGGACCACCGGCAATTTGAGTTACTACATTACCCATGGAAGAATGGATGATTGTACGCCCAAAGCCAAAGCCAAAGTGCACAAGACTACAATAGCGAACTGCAAATGAGAAAAATCATCATTTTACATTACAATTCCTTATAACCATCCGTTCCATCGTACTTACTTTCATTTTGTTTGTTGATGTGGAATTATGGACTGGAGATCACAGAAAACTAAACCGTATGTTGTTGCTGTTATGAACACAAGTTCTATTCTGATTTCAAAAGTACAAATTCCCTGATTTTTATATGAAAATCTTTAAGGTAAACCACCAACATTACTCACTTGGACGTTAATGCACAAACACGGTGTGGTGTACTCGTTAAAGAAATACAACTTTTGTTTAGAATAAGAAGAAGAAATATATGACAAGAAAATCTTTAGCCGCCAACCCTCTATGAAAGTTGCAGGTTGTGATTCGAATCAATAATTTATGATCAACACTTCGAGACACACACACATTGAGATTTAAAGATTTCAACCTGAAACACTTACACATGTTTACAATACAATACTATGATAGAACCTGTCATTATTTGAAAAATTATCATAATAATTACGATATGAGATCGTCTATAAGAAAAAAAGAGTTTAAAATTATATCACAAGCTCAATTGATTCGATAAAAAGTCTTCACACTTAGAAAAATTCAAAAAGATCTGCAAAAAGATTCATTTTAAATAAAAACTCGTATTGGATTCTAAAGAAGACATTTCCGTTTAAGAACGATTTAAAAATATCGACTAAATACGCCATCACGGCTCAAATAACATGAACTCTCAATGGATTTTCCGAATTGAGCACAAGCATTATTTTGCCGTTAACTTTGCACAAACGTGAGATTCTCACAAAACCCCAAAGAAATATATCACACAGCGTTTAATCGCATAATATTGGAGGTTAATTGACATCAGAATTTCTTGGACTAACTTGTTCTGAAATTTTTTTCTGAATAAATCGTTATAACACACGCGATTTGGCACGTTGCACGAACTCGCTATCACGCCCCACGCGCAATTCCGTCCAGTTGGAGTCATGAAGAACTGCGTTATCTTTTAACTTAAATATCGCCGTAACTTCCAAACACGACATACGATACATATATACAACGATTTGTATTATACCCTTCAATCTGGAATACAAGCTAACTTCTCACATCCATTATTTTTGTGTGTGTTAAGTATGGAGTGACGAAGGAACTCATAGTTTAAAACGCCATTCAACGCCGCAGTGATGGGGTGCTAGTGCACACAGGATTTCATTGCTGTTTTTCAAAAAAAAAAAAAAATTTTCTGCTTGACACTGTGGCTTCATCAACCAAGTAAAAATTAACGCTTATAAAGGTTCGGGGCATCTCAAAGTGATTGGTGGGAAAGGTACTGACTATGTCTATTGGACGGTATTTTTTTTACGATCGTATGATAACTGAGTCTATAGCCTGCAATTGATTATGAACTGTGCAGTGTTTGCTTTCAACAAGATGCTGTCAGAGGCCACTCAACATTAGCGCTCTTAGCTTCGTTGCTTGGGAAGTAATTCCAAGTTTTGACCAAGTCTATTGACCACCAATATCATGCAATTTAACCTTTTTAGACTCTCTTTTAGGATTACATTAAAGACTGTTTCAAAGCGTATAACTTACAAGCTTCAAAGCCGGAATGTCACCCCAGATAATTAAAAAAATACTGGAAAACTGTCTTAAAAAGACCGACTGTAATCAGCACATAGGTGATCATATGAAAAGATCATTTTATAAGAAGTGCTACAGATTTAGGCGAACAATATAATTTTTGATTGTTTCACGATAATGATTCGATTAATTAACCGAATAATATTATCAACAAGCGAGACATTCGACGGCTACCCCTATATGGTTTCGTGGACATGGGCACATTAAAGATAACAGCGAGACCAACGCTCTTGCAAATGCAGGTATAAGGAACAATTCAAGCGAATTCTTTTCATTCCTCCACAGTACAGCAAACAAATGGTCTCGCATAAGCTTCATTCATTTGCAAAGGAAAGATAAGAAAATTAACGCATTTGTAGAGAGGCCAAACAGATCTGGCATGATATAATTATAAACAAAATAAAATGGCGTTAAAATCTATTCATCTCAGCAACCTTTTAGCAGGTTAAGCAAGTGCTGTACCCAGAAACCGAGAATATCTCACTAGGACTTCTGAAGAAGCTACAAGGGAGCAGAGAGAGGAGTGTGCACAGAATGTTTTCTCTTGTATTATCCGTCATTTGGAAACCTCACCCTGAATAACATAACAAAACATGTCTAGCCAAACGTATTTTGAATAGAATTTACGTGATCACAAAAATTATAGAGACGACTAAGACATGCCCCAACCACAAATTACAATTTTGTGATTGAATAGGCACTAACGGTATTAAAAGAGATTAGTAAACTATGTTCAATGAAGCGGCGACCAATTTAAACTAACTTAACCTTGGCTCGTGTCTCGTGATAACCTTTGAAGCTTATATAGGGTCTTGTAACAGGGACTGCCGAACCTTGACAGTTAAAATAACGGCGATCTTATTGTATTAGTTGTTATTTATTTAGTCTGTTTTGTCAAATCATCCTGGACGAATAGACATGAACCATAGATCATAGCTGTCTAGTGATCTTAATTTTCGTTGAAAAATCATATTCAATCACTAGGCCTGTTTCTGAATGAATGGGTGCGAAAGAGAAACAAAATTTTCGAATTTGGAACAATCTACAATGTATGCCAAAAAGTCACTTTTTAGAGTAGCAATATGGGCTGATGCTTTGTACTGATAATTGCATATTCCACTGACAATGGCTGTTATTGTCAACGGCGAGTACTTTAGATAGATGATGACTAACTTCTTGTGGACGAAATTGAATGATTAAACACCAACGACATGTGGTTTCACCAAGAGGGCGCTATGTGCCTCATAGCTCATGCTACATTAGATATTCTACACGAGCGATTTAAGGGCTCTGTCATCGCACGAGGGGTATTGTGGACTACCATTAAGATCGTGCGTTTTTCCAATCGCACAATTTTTAAAACGAAAAAATTCTGAATAAGCATTGATGGATAAAACGAATGGTTTTCCATAATCATGTCATTTTGGTTCTTATGTACGAGTATGTATGTACTCGTATCTATGTATAGTAGATTCTAAATAATAACCATAATAAGCTCACACCTGCACGCCTTCACAGCTAGCTTTTTTGCTAAGTGTAATCACCTCCAGACCTTTATCTTTCCAGACCACAACTGTTTTACGTACTTACACACACAAAAGCTTTCATATTGCTTGAGCAGTGTATTATGGTGTTGTAATAAGCTTTACATACCTTTAATGGTATCAAGTTGTTCTTGTTTTTTTTTTTTACACTTTTTTACAAAATGTTCTTGAACTTCTAGAACAGTTAGTTATTTAAACAATACGAGTAAAAACATTAGAGGCATATTAAGATTGCTCTGATAAATTTGCCACAAAAAAAAAACCACATTTGGAGGCCAATTTATTAAATAAAATATTGCTTCTGGAGATCAAAACAATTTCAAGGAAACAATCTTTTTGTAATCTTAATTTATGATTTGATGTGATGAAAACAGTTACCTACGTTTTACTTAGAGTAAGGTTTATAAATTTATATAATTCAAATATTTTTTTTAGTAAAACTTTAAATATTAAAGAAAATGCCATTTCAATAATAGTAAAATATAGGGCGAGCCATTTAAAAGTTTAAATTTGAAAATGCAATAAAAGTGGGAAACGGTTGCCAAATTTATTTTCAGATGGCTGTCACGGCTGGGCTCACAGTACCTCATTCGTTCGGACCAGTTTTCGTGCATTCTTGTGCACTTCTTCGGAGTTGCTATGAAGTCGTATATCGACAATGGCATCACAAATGTTGGCCTTCAAATGAGCAATTGTCTCTAGTCTGTCAGCATAACACTTTACTTTAACGACACCCCACAGAAAAGAGTTCAACGATATCGAATCCCAGCTGCTTGGCGGCTTATTGACATCATCATTAGGGCTAATTAACCGGCCATCAAACATTTGAAGCAATAAATCGATTGTGAGATAAGATGTGTGGCAAGTTGCACCATACCGTTGAAACCAATACAAAAAAATCGTTTATCATGGTGCGATAGGTGTCTCCATTGACCGTAATGGTTGCAAAGTTCTCATTTCCAGAGAAATATAGGCCAATGATGCCTCCGATTCACAAGCCGGACCAAACATTCACTCATAATGGATGCATTGGCTTCTGCAAGAACACAATTTTGTTTATTAACGTAGCCACCAAGATGAAAATTAGTTTCATCTGAAGAGATGTATTTTTTTTGGTAAAATTGATTCGCCGTTGTCTAGTGTGTGTTGGCTTATTAGACGAAAGGCCAGGGTTCGAATCCCCAGTCAGACATCAAAAACGAAATATGAAAAAATATTTCTTCGGCGGCTTCATCTCAGCAGATTTCTGGCAAAAACTCTGAGAGTAAATAAAATTGCCACGAAAAGTTTCTCAAAAATCTGTCGTTCGGAGTTGACTTTAAACTGTAGATCCCGCCACTTATGTATAAGATTAGCACACATAACATAAGTGGTGTGAGAAGCTAGGCCGTAATCCTGACTGAACGATTGTAAAAAAGAAAAAAATTAAATATGGGCCAATTATGTTTTGTTAAAGATAAATTTCGTGCAGTATTTCATTGGCCCATCTAGCGAATGGAAAACGAAACGGACGGTAATGCAGCTTCAACTCTTGAACCATTTGAACTTTGTAAGGCGTGATACCGAGATCTTTTCGCAAAATTCAATGTACTCTGGTACGTGAAATGTTCAATTTTTGTCGGCGATGATGAGTTGATGTTGATGGATTCTCACGCACACTCTCAGCCACAGCATCGATAATTTCGTTCAAGTCTTGGGGCATCATTAGTGAAACCAGTTTCACGAACATTAGCAATAAACTTGCGAGTACCAGGCACTGTTGGTCCTTCTCTGTGACTAAATTTTGTACGACATTTTCGTGAAAATTCCAACCAATTGTCCTTGTTTTGGGAATAAACTTCCCATAAATCCCAATGTTGCTCAAGCGTAAATCAATTTATTACGTTCAATGGAGATAATATACTGAGTTTTTTGACAGAATAGAATGACAGAAGTATTGCCAGATTCGAAATAACCGATGGTTTAAATTTAAGCTGCTACATGGACTGCCTTATAATTTTTTCAAATCCAAATCAAATATTTTGAAATCCTTAATGCTCGCTGACCCCACGAGCCATATTAAAATAAGAACTTGTGATACATTAAACGAGGTGATCGAATACATCACTAATCAAAACATTGATATTTGAGAGATGTCTGCGTTTCCTTGCCGCCTTGTTTACCATTCTGAACTGAATCAATCAAAGCACTGGAATTGAGAACGGATATTCGATTCACTTCGTTATACAAATATCTCTGACAGTTTAATAATTTACTCGATTGATTTGTCACGTAGTGCTCTCACAGTCGACTTGAATCAATATTTTTTTAAATATTTTCTCCTCAAATCCATTGTTGTGTCAACTCTAATCATTGGTCACTTTATTCATTTTTTTTTTTGCTCTGTTTTAAAAATTTCTGTACTTCCGCATTTTAGCAAGAACTTAAAAAATGTAAAACGAATAGGAACAAATTAACTTCGCATTAAGAGGCAAGGATACGTGAAAGACTATAAGAAAATCGTTCAATTACATGGAAGTCAGATTACATAAACCAGAACGAAGTAACAGTTTAACACACTGAACGACAGGTGTTATTGACACACAGATGTTTTTATGTTTCTGTTGTTCGTTTTTCTTCTTTTCTTTTTCTTTTCTATTTTTTTTTTTTGTTTCTTTTTTGATTTAAAATAATAATTCAGTGACAATTTGACGCCCATTCAATTATTTGCGTATGAAATTGACCACACCGTTTTGTTCTATGTTTAGCAGTTTCCGTAAACTCTAAAACACTCACATGTGTTATACTTTAAAGGGTTGACAACTTAAGGAGGACGTAGACAATTTATAATGATGCATAAAAAAATATTTATCTGGGGTAGTAAAAAGATAAACTTTCTTTAACAACTTTAAAACTTTGTTCATTGAGTTAAATACTACACCTCTCGTCGAAATTATACTGCGATAATGGATTCTCACAAGCTTTCTTATAAGAAAAATATATCAATTAGACCTGCATGCAGGAATGTAAAACTTTGCGTTGTCCTGACAAAAAACAATTTTTCTTTAAGGGCGTTGTGGTGATTACTACAAACACCCCCTCCGCAGTGATCATTGATAGTCGCCGCCGTATACACACAGATTTTTTTTTTCTGGCACCATAATCGTTACTCAAAAAACCTGATTTTTACTGATAACATTATGCCGTCCATTCTTATTTGTGGAGATATTAACCAGAAACAATTTACTGCACTGCACGTGCACCCAGTTCTAATAAAAACAAAGTGACTAAAAAGTATGATTAAAATTAAAATTAATTTCTTTAATTATAGCTTGAACGTAATATGTTTCATAAGTAAGCAGGTATTGTTTTTAATTATAATTTAAATTTAGTTCAGTTGGCAATGTATTGGTTGAGTTAATACAAAGAAGAAATATATTTTTAAAACCAATAATCCCTTAAAAAGACCGATACAAATCGACTGAACCAGTCTATATTCAACTCGGAAACAAACCCAAGTCCAAAATAAATCTAGCTATTGCAGTAATTTTTATATTAGAGAGCTCGGTCAAGGATATCAGAAAGTGGGAGGTGAAACAACTTCGTATTTTTATGACAGGAGCAGGTTACTGATACATGAGTTTAAAGGCAATCTCTTTCATTAAGGATTCCAAAACAGTCGAGCTTTACTTGCGACCAGAGATACTCGCGTCGAAGCTTATTGTTTTCTTAAAAAGAGGAAAAGTGTTTTCTATATAAACCGGGAAAAATTTGCAGCCTTTTGCGTTTTTTCTCGATGGCTCCCGATTTTGATTGACTTGCATTTTTATGGTTGATGACTTCCATTTTTTAGTCGATGACTTGCATTTTTATGGTCGATGACCTGCATTTTTTGTAGTCGCCGTAATCTAGTAGGTAGTGTGTTGGCTTATTAGACGAAAGGCCAGGGTTCGAATCCCCGGTCAGACATCAAAAACGAAAATATGAAAAAATATTTCTTCGACGGCTTCCTCTCAGCAGATTTCTGGCAAAAACTCTGAGAGTAAATAAAATTGCCATGAAAAGTTTCTCAAAAAATCTGTCGTTCGGAGTCGACTTTATGTATAAAATTAACACACACAATATAAGTGGTGTGAGAAGCTAGGCCGGAATCCTGACTGAAGGATTGTAATGGCCAATTATGTATGTATGTATGACTTCCATTTTTTGGTCGATGACTTGCATTTTTTTGGTCGATGACTTGCATTTTTTCTGCCAACGACTTGGTTGGTGATGATAAAAAGATATTAGGTTCGTCCACTACATCTCCGTTCCCAAAAGTTATCCGACCGTAACAAAAACTGTTTTGGAATACTTGATATCAGGGCTATAAAGCTCACAATGTATTCGATTTCCAATTTGTCTTTCAATAACCTTTAACTCTCGGTTTAACTCTGTTTCGTGTTGCCAGTAATTTTCAAAAAGTTTTTCACTTTTTCATTTGCATTTTTGTTTTGTTGTTGGTTTTCTATTTCCAGCGAATTTTAACTTGTCTCACGTGGCTCTGTCTGTTAGTGCCTTTATTTTGCTTAAATTAACACCCCTACTCCATAACAAATTTCCTTAAAAGTTTTTTTGTTTTCTTTGTTACAAGTTTCTTAAACTGTATTCAGGTAGTCCAGTCAACAGTATGGTGTAGAGTAAAAGTGGACTTTAATCAACAGATTTTCATATTTTAAGTAAATACGGCAGCAGTCTTTAAACTGCCTTAGGCGTAGTTTTTTTTCCTATTCCTTTGAAACAGATTTCAAGATATTTTTCGTTTATATTGGATTTTCTGATATTTTTGATCTCGTAGTAGCGATAATATTTTTATTGTGAAATCCTTAACAACATTCACATTTTTTTTTTAAATATTTTCTAGATGATAAAACGATAATAAACGATAAATTTATTTACAACAACATAAAATTTTCGAAATGGAAATTGTAGAAATATTTTGTATTGAAATTAACCACACTTACTAAGGACTGTTCTAGAGAGTCTACACATATAAAGCGATTTTTATTTTTTAGTAAAATTGTCACAGAAATTTGTGCATAATTTAAGAATTTCAGTTGCAACAATTATGCAACAAAATTATCTGTCAAGGCATTTCTTGTTTCTTGACCTTTTCGAAGTTTAGTTTTTGAAAAGATTGCGTTCGTTTGTAGTGTTCGTTGAAATAAATTTTTCACCAAACCTCGGGTATCTCATCTGAGTCACCGTAGTCTAGTAGGCAGTGTATTAGACGTGATGCCAAAGTCAAACCCCAGGTCAGACATCTACAACAAAAACGAAATGTAAAAATTGTTTCTACGGCGAGTTCCTCCTAGCGGTCGTCTAGGAAAAACTATGAGAGTAAATTGGCATTAAAAGTTTCTCAAAAATCCGCAGCTCGGAGTCAACCTTAAACTGTAGATCCCACTACTCATGTATAAATTTAACACATACAACAAAAGTGGTGTGAGAATCTTGGTCGTAAACCTGAATGAAGGATTGTAAATGAGGCAAGTATGGGACAACAAGTAGCCATCAGTCATATTAATCAGAAGCAATTAACGTTTATTGACTATTATCCGTGCACAAATGTCAAATGCAGACTTCGCTCAAATGAAAGCGAAGCAATTTCAGGAGATTTAAAAATCAGCATTTTGGCACAAAG
The DNA here is from genome assembly GCA_005959815.1 of Sarcophaga bullata. Classification (NCBI taxonomy): domain Eukaryota; kingdom Metazoa; phylum Arthropoda; class Insecta; order Diptera; family Sarcophagidae; genus Sarcophaga; species Sarcophaga bullata. Next base: position 5,056 of record QOCX01002381.1, on the reverse strand, counting down.
TTAACAAAATACATTGGCAGCACTTGTCATCGACACTGTGCAACATATTATTCATTTGCAATGAAAGAAAAAAATTCTTATTTTAAATAATTGCGTCTTCCGAATTTAAAAAAATAATAAATTTAGCGTGAATATGAAGCATAAACAATATTAATAATTGGGTAAACATCTCATTTGAAATAAACAAAATATTTTAGAAACAAAACAAAATCTAAATTAAGGTGGACAGTAAATTAAATCATGACTCAATGGTATTTAATAAAGCTAAGTATTTATACTCGTCTTATAACGAACTTTGATTGTTGATAAGGGGAACATCCTGGTGAATCTGCATCTGTTTTTGATGGAAGACAAAGAAACTTAAGGCACTCCAATCCCTCTTCAAATAACCTACTCATGCCACCCCAGAGAATATAACTTCAACAATGATAATCATAGGAAGGACTTAATAATCATTTATCGTCATCACTCCATACCCAATACAAGAACCCTTCGTTTTAGAGATGACAACAGATTGTCACATTATTGTCGTGGGAAAAATTCAGGAAAACGAAAAACCTAAAGGCACTCCAATTCCTCATCAAATTAGTTGTTCAGTTAGTTATTCAGACTCTTTTGACAAATTATCATAGGCGTTCATAGCAAACGACTAATGTTTGCTAAGTGGGGTTTGGTGAATTTGGCAACTGATACTAATTTTTATCAAAAAAATCATCTTCAGCTATAGGTTGACGCACAAAAATTGTCAAAATTGCCGAAAACTCGCCGTTTTTTTGTGGATTGATTCACATTTCTTTAAGAACGATGTTGGCCAGAATGATCTGGACACAGAAGACAGAGCAAGACATTTCATCGTACGTTGAATATGTCCCACAAGCGCTTTGGGGTCATCACCCATAAAGGTAATGTGAACTGGACGTTAGACGTTTTCCTGCAGGGTTTTCTCAAGTCGCAGGTGACAAATCTCAAGGCCAACATAATCCATTTCATTTGTCAAATTTAGCTTGATTTATACGCTTGAATCTAACAAGTCAACACTCTACCTACTATACCACGACGACAGTCGAAGTCCCCGTAGTCTAATAGGTGGTGTGTTGGCTTATTAGACGAAAGGCCAAGGTTCATATCCCCGGTCAGACATCAAAAACGAAAAGTGAAAAAATATTTCTTCGGCGGCTTCCTCTCAGCAGATTTCTGGCAAAAACTCTGAGAGTAAATAAAATTGCCATGAAAAGTTTCTCAAAAAATCTGTCGTTCGGAGCCGACTTTAAACTGTAGATTCCGCCACTCATGTATAAAAGTAACACACAACACATAAGTTGTGTAAAAAGCTAGGCCGTAATCCTGACTGAAGTGTGTATATGCTTGAGTCACAGAAAATTTTTTATATCGGATGGCGCCTACTCACAGAAACTGTGGCGGACATTTAAACGGATGTTATTATTGCACACATAATGGCATCAATTGGTCTTTCGAACGAATAAAATCTTTCGATGATAGATGATCAATATTTTGTTTTGTTTAAATTTAATGGTAGGACGCGCTATATGAAAGACTTACCAAACGGATAAAAAAGTAACTGAAATTAGTTTCCAGCATCATCTAATACAGAAGGCTTTAGACAAAGTCTGTCGTAGGGGTCTCCTAACTTTCATGAAATTCTCATGGCATAACCATTATTATTCATGCAGTGCTTTGAATTGAAATTAGGAAAATAGATTATGTGAGGAAGGAAGAAAGACGTAGTTTTTATAGACGTTGAATTTGAGTTCATTTATATTGGCTCTGGAAAAACTTCTTCAATAAAATCGTCTTAATATGGGGACAGTGCGACCAAACAAACACTACATATTGTATGAACCTGTTGTGTACGCCCTAAAATCCGTTGAAGAATGAAAGATTAATTGTTAATGTTTTAATTAATTTATTAATTTTGAATGTCTTCGATTGAGATGCCAAAAAGATCAGGTTACCAGTTAATTGATATTCAATGCTGCCAGATCAACAGTCTAAAAATATATAATAGAACAACAAACAAAATCACTTTACAACGCGCACTACGTATTTTGCTAGAACACAATCCATCCCAATATGTCTGTACAACAACACAATAGTGTTTTGGATATTCCACACTCATTAATGAGCACTTTTGCACTCTACTGTGCTCTGTTGAGAAATTTAAAAAATTGTTGAATCTACAACCGTTTGATTTATTATCTCCGATAAAGATATTTTCCATCATTAACAATTATTTTGAAGCGAAAATTTCTATTTTCTTTTAGTTTCATTCATTATGGATCCGTTATGAAGACCTGAATTGCAAATGAAAATCTCTCTTGAGTTCAGTATGTATTGTGTATGGTACTTCAAATAAAATTGGCTTCAATAGAAACTCATTTCCCATCCCATATTGATTCACATGCCACATCTGCTTGTTTTTCTTATTAAACAGGCAAGTCAATCAGTGATCAAGCACTTGATAAATACTTGCTTGCCATTAAAAACCGATTAAGGTAATGACCGGCACTCATTTCATTTAATAACTATTTTTGGTAAGCAAAAGCAACAACAAAAACATGTTGATACTTCTTTAACATACGCTTTTATTTGTTGTTTAAAAAAAAAAGAAAGAAAAAAAAGAGGGAGAAAGCTATAAAAAAATATTTACAATTGCGTACTTAGCGAATATTTTTATCTGGGATAACACAAAAGAGACGCTGATTTGTCATGCAATCTTAACAATTTACACTCAGTCACAGATTGATTCATCATGCTTTATAAATGATCCTTTGAATGTGCTTGTGTTCATAGACGAGGTAATGATACATTCGTACATAGACACCCCTGTGCATATGTAGACTGTCGTTTAAGTGTTCAAAACCTAAAAGAATGATACGACGCAGAGATATTCTTGGAATGAAGCTTTTTTTTAACATACTCTGCTAGATAAGTATGGCTTACGTCATATGTCCGCCATGGCTGTGAATTAAATTGATACGATGAGTCCAATTTTTGACTATTTTTTCTAAATAATTTGGCCACGTAATGGTGGCTTTAATATTGGTGTCCAATGCTTCAAGAACTATTTGTTTGTCGATACAAATCATTGGAAGCGAATCGAACTGATTTTGTAATGAATTCTTCGGAAAGTATTATGACAAGTTAGATCATCACAGTAAAACAAAATATTGTTGCTGTTTAATCGATTATTTTTTGGAAACAAAAAATTCGGCCAGAATGGCTTATGCAAGGCAACTACTTTATCACTTCAAAAGAAATGAGAATGTCTTCATTGCACCAAACTTTCAATTTTAATGGATGTAATGGTGATCCGTTAACGGCTTTAGAGTTTTTGTCGCACCCTAACATACATACTTACATACAAAATTGGTCATTACAACTCTTTAGTCAGGATTACGACTTAGTTTCTCAATTTTTATACATGCGTGGCAGGACCTACAGTTTAGAAATTCCAACAAGTTGAAAACGACAAGGAATCGACTTTTCGGTGTCTTCTTCATGACAAGGCAATATGCACACCTACATATGTGCACACCTCTTTGTCTTGTTGTTGGATTTGAAGGAGATTAAAGTAAAATTAGTGTAAACACGATCAACAACTTCAGGAATAGCTGTCTGACTAAGCCTCTTATACATACTCGTACATACTAATTGGCCATTACAACACTTCAATCAGGATTGCAGCCTAGCTTTCTCAAACCATTTATGTTGAGTGTACGTTAATTTTATAGATGAGTGGCGGGACCAACAGTTTAAAGTCGACTCTGAACGACAAATTTTTGAGAAACTTTTCACGGCATATTTACTCTCAGAGTTTTTGCCAGAAATCTGCTGAGAGGAAGTCACCGAAGAAATATTTTTTTTTATTTCGTTTTGATGTCTGTCCTGGAATTTGAATCGTGGCCTTATTTCTAATAAGAAAATACACTAATACGTGGTAGACCACGGCGATACTAAGCCTCTTATATTGACCATGAAATAGACGAAGTGCTCTATTTACTACTAAGCCTCTTATATTGACCATGAAATAGACGAAGTGCTCAATTTACCTTGCGAACAGATTTATTTCTTTTAAAGTACAATAAATTTCACAATTCGGAAGCGTTTATATAGCGTTACGATATCTGTCTAAACTGAAGTGTTAGCACAGTTTGTCATTCTCAGCTGTCGTATTGATATTGATATTTTTCATGCAGCTATCAATCCGACATAGAAGTCGCCGTAGTCTAGTAGGAAGTGTATTGGCTTATTAGACGAAAGGCCAGGGTTCGAATCCCTGGTCAGGCATCGAAAACGAAAATATGAAAAAAAATTTCTTCGGCGGCTTCCTCTCAGCAGATTTCTAGCAAGAACTCTGAAAGTAAATAAAATTGCCATGAAAAGTTTCTCAAAAATCTGTCGTTCGAAGTCGACTTTAAACTGTAGGCCCCCCACTCACGTATAAAATTAACACACACAACATAAGTGGTTTGAGAAGCAAGACCGTAATCCCGACTGAAGGGTTGTAATGGCCAATTATGTATATATGTATGTATCAATCCGACATTTAACGGTAAAAGTATAGCTTATCTTTTTGGGAAGAGAAATGTATTTTATTCAGATGACGTGGATTCACAATAATGTGCAGAATATCAGCACATCATGACAACTTGCCCCTTTAGTATGCCTCCAATAAAATGTTATCGATCCTACATATGCTGATGAGGTAAAACGAGCTTAGTCCTGAACCTGCATTTTTAAATGTTAGCTCAGTCATTGGCTGACCTGCTTAGCATCTTAAGACAGGATTTTTCCTAGAGGAAAGGTTGCAAATGTAAATCCGATCTCAAACAGTATTACAGCATTAGTTAGTCCATAACTTAAATTGTTTTAGTGATAATTAAATTTCCCGGAATTATCCTCCAGCTTGTTGTTGCAATCTAGGAAATTTCTTCAACCGTCTTTGACGGCAGATAATATTCTCTACCAGATTTCTTCAGGGTTCTATTCTACTTATTGGTCCACCAAAATCAATTCAAATAAGACATGACTTTTT